>KQ999333.1:60456-70547 GCA_001598015.1 Dorcoceras hygrometricum | reverse complement strand
AAAATCTGGCGACATTATCTTTATGGTGAGAAATTCGAATCTTCTCTGATCATAAGAGTTTGAAGTATTTATTTTCGCAGTCCGAATTAAATATGAGACAACGTAGATGGCTGGATTTATTGAAAGATTTTGATTGTGAGATCAAGTATTATCCAGGGAAATCGAATGCAGCAGCTGATGCTCTGAGTAGGAAGATTTGTGCTTTATCTTTGACTACGATCGGGGTGTCTAATTTGATAGAAACTTGCTGCATTTCTGGGTATGTATTTGAAACAGAAAGTAAACCAATGAGAATTTGTGCTATCAGTGACTGAACCTGAACTACTGATTCGAATTAAAGAAGCACTAAAAGAGAGATTTGAATATCCAGAAATCGATTGAACTAGTGAAGTCGGGACATCAATCTGAATATCAAATCAGTACTAATGAGGTATTGTATGTGAATAGCAGACTTGCTGTTCCAGATATTAAGGAGTTGAAAGACCAGATTTTGAGTGAAGCCCATCGAAGCAAATTCAGCATTCACCCTGGTGGCAGGAAAATGTATAACGATTTGAGGAAACAATACTGGTGGAAACAAATGAAGGCTGATGTGACTGAATTTGTTTCAAAGTGTTTGAACTGCCAGCAGGTGAAAGCGGAAAGAAAGAAACCCGCTGGGTTATTACAGAGTCTATCAGTTCCTGAATGGAAATGGGATCATATTTCCATGGACTTTGTAACGAAATTGCCAAAATCATCCCGAGGTTGTGATGAAATTTGGGTGATTATCGATAGGTTGACAAAATCTGTGTGTTTTATTCCTTATCGAATGACCTATCGACATGATCAAATGGCAGATCTGTATGTTAGAGAAGTGGTAAGACTTCATGGAATACCAAAATCGATTGTCTCTGATAGAGATCCCAGATTTACTTCTCATTTTTGGAGTAGTTTACAGCAAGCGCTGGGTACAAAACTACATGTAAGCACTGCTTATCATCCTCAAATGATGGGCAATCCGAAAGAACAATTCAGACACTTGAGGATATGCTTAGAGCAGTAGTATTAGATTTTGGTACGTCATGGCAAGATTCATTACCAATGGTGGAATTTTCATACAACAACAGCTATCAAACCAGTATTGAAATGGCTCCGTTTGAAGCGTTGTATGGAAGGAAGTGTCGTTCACCATTATACTGGGATGATTTTAGAAGTGCCTGAGTTGGGACCAGATTTGATTAGAGAGATGACTGAAAAAGTAAAGTTGATTCAGCAGAGAATGAGAACGGCACAGCATAGACAAACGAAATATGCGAATACCAGGCGTAGGCCTTTGAGTTTTGAAACAGGGGACAAAGTATTCTTGAAAATTTCTCCTTTCAAAGGTACAATCAGATTTGGAAAACGTGAGAAATTTTCTCCTCGATTCATTGGTCCTTATGAAATTTTAGAGAAGATAGGTGATCTAGCGTATCTACTGGCTTTACCTCCATCTCTTTCGGGTATACATGATGTTTTTCATGTATCTATGCTGAGAAAGTATATGCCTGATGCTTCTCATATTATTCCTGCTGAAGAAGCTGAGTTGGATGAAACTCTGAGTTATTTTGAACAACCAATTCAGATTCTGGATCGTAAATAAAAACAACTTCGAACGAAGGTGATTCCATTGGTGAAGATTCAATGGAATCGACATGGCGTTGAAGAAGCAACGTGGGAGGTAGAAGATGATACGAAACAACGTTTCCCGTATCTCTTCCAATAAGGTTAGCTCTTGTTCGGACTCAATTTTCTCCTTATGTTCCATGTATATATAGAAACTGCTGATGAGTTCGAGGACGAACTCGAATCTTAGAGGGGGAGAAATGTAATGCCCAGAATCATTAAGAAGAGGATTAGTCTAATAATTCCGATATTGAAGAATTGATAAAGCTTGATTATGAGCTCGGATTTCTTCTAGAAGTGTTGGGTGATTAAGAAACTATGTATCGTTAAATCACGCTAAGTGTGAGAACCAGACGAAGTAACCAGGCGAAGCAATTTGATAAATTCAGCAGCAGGTTACTGTAGCTCGCGACTGGTTGAATTTTGAAATTCAGTTGAAGCGTGAAGCGTTATTATTGGTTACAGCTGGAATCAGACGCGCGAATACAAGGGTCAATGAGAAAGCGCCACGTGTTGGTTACTACACGAGGAATCAGCAGCAAGAGTTTCTCACGCATCTGCTGGTTATGTACCTGCTGGTTTATTGATGTATCGGCTACGTGTTGATAACGTAGGTGCTACGTCATCGTTTTTGTAATAAACGCGAGCTAGTCGAGGAGAGTATGTGGAGATTGGTTCCAGCTGAGAAAATAATGCGACATCGTTTTGACTTATGACTATGAGCCTCGATACGATGTCGTTTAGAAACCAGGCGAGGAATTGGAAAAATCAGTCGATAGATTGTTGTGTCTGCTGGTTATCCAGTCGAGGGAACAATGCGACACCGTTTTGATTTTGAAACAGGAAATGTTGATACGATGCCGTTTCGACTAATGTTGCGAAATCAGCCGTTGAGCGACCAGCTGCTGGTTTCTTTTAATAAAGGTGATACCAGCTGATGACATGTAACGACGTCGTTGGAATTAGTTATAACGACATCGTTTTGATTTGCGAAGTATTGCGACTGGATTCATGTTGCGACTGGTTGCTACTCCAGCTGGTTGTTGCTTCTGCTGAAGAACAAGAGAATGATATTCGAACAGCAACTGAGGAAGATCAACAGCAGTTGAATCTGTTTACCGTTATCCACTTTCAAAGCGGTGGGAGTATATCCTGTTTGAATACTCAGCATGACACGTGGAACTCGAATTGAACACATTGCAAATGCTGCAGAAATACAGAGATCGTTGTCTATAAATAAGAGTGAATTCGAAATGCTGAGAACATCTTGACTACAGATATCGGACTTTGATTCTGTGAAGTTCTCAGGAAGTGAAGAACAGGGCTTAAGAACACTGATTGAAGTATTTGAAAACAGAGGAACGAAGGTATAATCTGACAGAAGAGTCTGGAACTAGATTACTCGAGAATGATATTTCTTGAGTATTCCGCTGAAATCACATACATATTTGATTACTGTTCTTGATTTAGAACTTGAGTTATGTGTGTGTCGATCCATCACAGGTAGTGGATCTTTTATATTTGCATGAGTTTGCATACTGAAGAGAATTGAATTGATTATAATGCCCAGGACTGAGTTGGCCTGATTTTCGAAGCCGGAGATGGTTTCGATAGATGAATATTCATGTCAAGATCGGATACGAATCTTGATGGCGTCGAACTGATATGGAATCAATTCTGAGAATGAAGAAGAGAACTAGAATCATTTCATTACAATGCATTTGTTTTTAGTTGATAAATTTTTATGTGTGCTACTGTTATTATTATACCTGCTGATTATACTGAGATGATTCTCACCGGAATTTATCCGGCTGTTGTTTTGTTTTGTATGTGTGCATGACAACAGGAAGAAAGAATTGAGATGATTCTCACCGGAATTTATCCGGCTGTTGTTTTGTTTTGTATGTGTGCATGACAACAGGAAGAAAGAATTAGTGGGGAGCAACCACGGGTAGCGAGAGATAACTACCTAGACGCTGGATTAGCAGCAGGACGAGTAAACACCAGCTGATAGTCTAGATGTTTGGACAGTTGGTCGTAGGTTGCTCAAGTCTGGTTTAGTTTATAAGAATCAAGTGTGTACTAGTGAACTTAGCTTGTAACTGCTATGAACTATGAAGTATTTGTGTAAATGAATCATATTTACGCTACCAGCTGAACTTATTATGCTTCTGCTGAATTGAACACGCTACTGCTAATTGGAATTTTTTTTTTGTAACTTATATATGAACCAGAGTAGATTTACTAAACTTGTTTAGTTTAAATTAATAACCCACTGATTGAGATTAGAGAATTAATTGTGAGCTGAGAACCTCACAACTACTCCTGTTTTGGCTCTACCGTCTGGATCTGGAGGATTCGTTGTGTGCTCCGATGCTTCACTCAATGGTTTGGGATGTGTTCTGATGCAGAACGGGTACGTGATTGCCTATGCGTCTCGACAGTTGAAGCCTCACGAGACGAGGTACCCTGTTCACGATTTGGAGTTGGCTGCGATAGTGTTTGCCTTGAAGATTTGGCGGCATTATCTGTATGGTGTAGAATTTGTGGTGTACACCAACCACAAGAGTCTGAAATATATCTTCACGCAGTCTGATCTGAATATGAGGCAACGATGATGGATGGAGTTGCTCAAGGACTTTAACTGTGAGATTCAGTATCAGCCTGGGCGGATGAACTCAGTTGCCGACGCATTGAGTAGGAAGACCCAGCCTGTGATGCTTTCTTCTTTGAGTGTCTCTAAAGTCTATGAGCAATTGAGTACTTCTAGTTGGCGTTTTTTAGCCGAGTGATCAGTACTTTACGGTTTCTTCGATTCAGGTAGAACCACAGATTGTAAGTGCCATCAGGGAGGCACAGAGGACTGATCCATATGTTCATGAGTTGAAGATCAAGGCCCGAAGCTGTCAGTATGATGATTTCTCTGTTTCTTCCGATGGATGTCTGAGATTTAGAGGAAGATTGGTGGTTCCCAACTTGATCGATTTGAAGGAGACCCTTATGAACGATGCACATTGTAGCCGGCATAGTGTGCATCCGGACGAGAGAAATATGTACCATGCCTTGAAGTCTCACTATTGGTGGGCAGGTATGAAGAGCGACATCTCTGGTTTTGTTGCTAGATGTCTGAATTTCCAACAGGTCAAGGTCGAAAGAATCAGACCTGGTGGATTGCTACAGAGTTTGGAGGTGCCCCAATGGAATTGGGAGCACATTGCCATGGATTTTGTGACTCATCTACCTCGATCGATCAGGGGATGTTATGCGATTTGGGTGGTGATTGATAGACTTTCGAAGTCTGCCCATTTCATTCCCTATGATGTGAGGTGTTCCATGAAGAAGATGGCAAAGCTGTATATCGACCATGTGGTTAGATTGCATGGAGTTCCGGTTTCGATAGTGTCTGACAGAGATCCAAGGTTCATTTCCCGATTTTGGAAGAGTCTGCAGGCAGTGATGAGTTCGAGATTGGCTATGAGTACATCCTATCACCCACAGACATATGGCCAGTCTGAGCGGACCATCCAGACTTTAGAGGATATGCTGCATGCAGTAGTGATGGATTTCAGCGGTGGCTGGCAGGATTCTTTGTCGTTGGTTGAGTTTTCGTACAACAACAGCTACCAGGTGACTATCGGAATGGCTCCATTTGAGTCGTTGTATGGTCGAAAAATGCAGATCTCCAATCTGTTGGGAAGAAGTTGGTGAGAGACAGCTTTCTACCCCTGAATTTGTTCCACACATGAAGGATTAGATTGATTTGATTCGGAGTAGAATGAAAGCTGCTCAAGACCGTTTCTCTAGCTATGCTAACCGAAGACGTCGACCGTTGGAATTTGAGGTTGGGACAGAGTATTTCTTAAAGTTTCTCCTTTCAAAAGCGTGATGCGCTTCAGATTTAAAGGCAAATTAGCTCCTAGATTCGTTGGTCCCTTTGAGATTCTTGAGAGTATTGGACAGTTGGCTTATCGTATGAAGCTGCCGGATGAGTTAGCAGCGATGCATGATGTTTTTCATGTGTCAATGTTGAGGAAATATGAGCCAGATCCATCCCATGTGTTGAGAACCGATGAAGTTGAGCTGGATTCTGCCTTGAGTTATGTTGGAGATTCTTGAGAGTATTGGACAGTTGGCTTATCGTATGAAGCTGCCGGATGAGTTAGCAGCGATGCATGATGTTTTTCATGTGTCAATGTTGAGGAAATATGAGCCAGATCCATCCCATGTGTTGAGAACCGATGAAGTTGAGCTGGATTCTGCCTTGAGTTATGTTGAATATCCGGTGCAGATTTTGGACAGGAAGGAGAAACAGCTGAGGAACAAGATAGTTCCGTTGGTGATGGTCCAATGGATCAAGCATGGCAGAGAAGAAGCAACTTGGGAACCGAAAGAGAAGATGCAGCGGGAATGGCCGCATCTGTTTGAGTAGATAGATGTATTAGTTTTCGATTTCTGGTTGTGTTTTCCATAGTTCTTGTTTATGAATTGTTCAGTTATCTTGAACTCCTGGCTTTGAATCAGATGAATTCTGGTTTTGTTTTTCTAAGTATTGAATCAGCCGCAGCGAAATTCCAGAGTCAACACGAGTCAACGGTCCTATAGCTTGCAGCTGGTGAGATTTGATTTAGATAGTTACTGTAGCGCACGAGGAATACATCGTCGATTCGCTTGGAGAGATATCTGCTGGCAGCAGGCGCGCTAATGCGAGGATCAACGAGGGAACGACACGTGTTGGTCAACATTTTTGAGTGTTGACTACTGGTTTCAGCAGTGCGTTAGAAGGAGCGACCAGTCGATGGTTTGAGGAACCAGTCGCGAGAAATCTGTCGACAGATAGGATGACGTATGCTGTGCGACGTCGTTTTGATAAGTTGAAACACTGCGTTTTGAGTATTGCGTCTGGTACCAGTCGCGAGAGATTTGTTGTGAGGAATGCGTTGCGACTGGGTGACCAGCTGTTGGCAGCAATGCTTACGTAACCATTACGGAGTCGTTTCGATTAGTTGATGCGTCGTCGTTTTGAGTTAATTCGCGAGACCAGTCGCTGATGGTTGTTGAGAGATATCTGTTACCATCTTTTGGCCTCTTCGCAAGAGATATCTGTTGTCAGCTGGTGAAGTAATGCGACGTCGTTTGAGTTAGTTGGAACGGTGTCGTTTTGATGTTCTCTTGAGAATGCAACAGCTGGTTGTTTCTGCTGGTTTTATCGAAGGAAAAAGATGGTATCTGCTGTAAGATATCTACTGTTCACGTCGACTGGATATTTTTGTGAACAACAGCTGTTGGGTTGAGGGTTATATATATAAGTGTTGATCGACACTTAGGATTATTTTAGAACCCGATATTTCTTATCTTCTCATACAAACCCTCGATTAGCTACTGTTCACCCGATCATATCTTCCTTAGATTTCCGCCGTTCTCCGCCGATGATTTGAGTGATTTCGGTGGCGCTGGAATCCCTGAGACTTGCTCTTTAGATTGATACCCAGTTGAGGCTGTAGAACGACCTTGGAGAGGATCGCGAAGTTGCTCGAATTCTATGACCAGTGTAACCCGATAGTTCTTCAGCTGGTTTCGACTTTTGGGTAAGGATTTCCTACTGATCTAAGCTTAGTAGCGATCGCTAGTTCTTTGTTTAGAAGTAAAACTGGATCCGAGTTCTTGACCATAGGAAATTATATATTGAAGTTCAGATCTGAGTTAGATATGAACTAAGAATGAGATGCCTTGTACAGATTTGAGTTCCAGAGAAGTCTGTTGCCAAGGGTGTGTGATTGCCGTGCCCTATTCCTAATCTGTTGAGGTAGAATTCAGCTGTTGAATGTACGAATTGAGCAGATTTAGCAGCTTATATCATGAACATGACTATGATTGATGTTGTGAACCTGCTGATGTGATTATATAATTTTATGTGTTACAGTTTGTTGAATTGATTGAATTGTACATTCTGTTTCACGTATGGATTATTGTATGCATTGTGCATTGATGATTGATTGGCATACATGCATACATATTGAGCCTGACAGATTGATTGATGACCCGAGATTAGAGCCACGTTGTGACTGGCCGACTGAGTTGTCGTGCCAGAAAAGTCCAACGCTATCATCGAAGTGGTGACGACCGGATTCGAGTGTCTACCACCTAGCGGTGATGGGTTGATGAACCCTGAAGATCACGGACCGATGATTTCCACCGACTGACTTGCTGTGCCTGGTATAGAGGCTCGACTGTTTGATTTCCAGTTGACTTTTTGGTCTAGCTATCCGACCTTTGATAGCCCTCTTGCATTCATATCATTGATTTATAGCATGTTGCATGTTTAGCTGTTTGATAGCTCTTCATACTGAGGCTTGACCTCGTATTTGTTTTACTGCTTTTGTGTTGTTTGGGTCTACGTTACCCATTTGCAGGATCTTCAGGTAACCAAGCTGGACAGAGTGGAGGTTCAGCTGGTCGATCCCCGTTCCCTTGAGTCCCAGTTATATATTTATGTATTGAACCGGGGGATGCCCGTGTTACTATGTATTGGGGATCAGCATTTGATTTGAGATCTATTATTGTTATCTGATTTATATGAGTTTGAGTTAACTCATATTTTGATTATGAATATTTTGAATGTATGATTTGAAGTTCAGGCCTAAAGTATTTCGAAAAATTTTTAAGCCCTGATCTCGTATTTGTTTTACTGCTTTTGTGTTGTTTGGGTCTACGTTACCCATTTGCAGGATCTTCAGGTAACCAAGCTGGACAGAGTGGAGGTTCAGCTGGTCGATCCCCGTTCCCTTGAGTCCCAGTTATATATTTATGTATTGAACCGGGGGATGCCCGTGTTACTATGTATTGGGGATCAGCATTTGATTTGAGATCTATTATTGTTATCTGATTTATATGAGTTTGAGTTAACTCATATTTTGATTATGAATATTTTGAATGTATGATTTGAAGTTCAGGCCTAAAGTATTTCGAAAAATTTTTAAGCCCTGATTTTATGCTTCCGTGATTATGTGCTTAATTGTGCTATTATCTTCGAGTAATTAGCACGGGGCCTGACATTTTTGGTATCAGAGCTTAAACTGGGATAAGCTCGATTTCCTTTGATCACACTCGAGTCTAGGCACAGAGTTTTGATTTGATTTTTGATTGACTCTGTGACTTATGTGATCTTGTATCTGTCTATGCGAGTATCTGCCTTGATGTATATCTGCTGTGAGATCTTACCTCCAGATTTGTTTTAGATGCCACCAAGGAGAGGTAGATCTAGGCGTTCTGAGGGGTCTAGGGCTCCAGATAGTGACGAGGATGTTCATCAGGTAGATGATGTGACCCGACGGATAGGCGGGATGGAACTAGTCTTAGCTCGATTTCAGCGTACGAACCCTCCGATTTTTGTGGCTAACGAGGGCGGTGCGAAGGCTGAGGCTTGGATGATTTAGATGGAGGAGTTGTTCGATACTCTGGAGTACACTCCGAAAAAGAGACTGAATTTGGCAGTGCTGCATTTGAGGGATGATGCGCAGCGCTGGTGGAGAGGTACTTCTCGTATCCTTCGTGATAGTGGGGCCGTGATTACTTGGGAGAGCTTCTGTGAGGTGTTCCAGCAGGAGTATACCCCTGAGTCCTACTACAGCAGCCGAGAGCGTGAGTTTGATAACCTGAAGCAAGGGACAATGAACTTCGCTGAGTACGCGAGGCGGTTTTATACGCTTCTGGTGTACATGCCGCACGTAGCTAACCAAGAGCGAACAAAGAGGAACAAGTTTTTGAAGGGTCTGAGACCTGATCTTTACCGGATGGTGTTGTCTGGGTCCCCGGCGACCTATATTGAAGCTGTGAACAATGCGGTTGATATTGAGGAGAGTTTGATGGATCCCGAGGCTCCGGTGCATCATACGACTGGGCGAGCTTCTCAGCCGGTGCATGAGCCTCTCGCTACCCGCTGCATTTGATCCCTTTGTGGTCAACTTCAACATGAACAAGCTGGAAGCCACCCTTGAAGAGGTGGTTAACATGCTTGTAGTGTTTGAAGGGACTATAAAGAAGGACAAACCCGTCCTCATTCTGGGTTCTTCTTCCTCTGCGAAGAAGGGGCCCAAACGCAAGAGCAAGAAGCGTTCTGCTCCTGCGAAGGAGGAAAAGTCTGCCAAGAAGCCAAAGGCAAAGGCTTACAAGCCAAAAAAGTCTGAGTTTGCCACCACTGCCACAAGGCTGGACATTGGAGGAGGAACTGCAAGGAGTACCTCGAGCAGTTGCGAACTGCGAAAGGTATGTTCTACATTGAAATAAATATGTCTCTTAATTCAACTTGTTGGGTACTTGATACCGGATGTGGATCTCATATCTGCAATGATTTGCAGGTGATGACAAGAAGTCGACGTCTTAGAGAGGGTGAGACCCACTTGAGGCTTGGAAATGGAGCAAGAGTTGCTGCAGTAGCTATAAGAGAT
>KQ999333.1:45631-59292 GCA_001598015.1 Dorcoceras hygrometricum | reverse complement strand
ATTTCACAAAAATTCGAAATTCCAGAAATCTAAATTCTTAATTCTCGTGACTAATCTAACTCAAAATCCGATTAATCACTAATTATAATTCTGAATCCTCACAAAACTTGGGCCTGATGGTAAGGTAATGACCTACAAGGCACGACTGGTCGCGAAAGGTTACACTCAAAGGCAAGGTGTTGACTATGATGAAACCTTCTCGCCAGTCGCAATGTTCAAGTCGATTAGAATTTTGTTAGCCATAGCCGCATGGTACGACTATGAGATATGGCAAATGGATGTGAAAACTGTGTTCCTTAATGGAAACATTAAGGAAGAGATCTATATGACGCAGCCTGAGGGTTTAACATCTGTTGGAAGCAAGCATAAGGTATGCAAGCTTCAGAGATCGATCTACGGTCTCAAACAAGCATCACGGAGTTGGAACCTGAGATTCGATGAAACAATTAAGGAATTTGGTTTCATCAGAATCCCGAGGAGCCATGTGTCTATAAAAAGGTAGTTAAAAGCGCTGTGATGTTCCTCGTACTTTATGTTGATGACATTATACTCATTGGGAATGATGTAGGAATGTTGCAGTCAACTAAAGTATGGTTGTCTAGTAGATATTCGATGAAGGACTTGGGTGAAGCATCCTATATTCTTGGAATACAGATCTATCGGGATATATCTAAACGGATGCTCGGACTCACCCAAGCTATCTACATCGATACCATACTTAAGAGGTTCTCTATGGAAGAGTCCAAGAGAGGACACCTACCTATGTGCCACGGGGTCACTATATCCAAGTCTATGTGTCCAAAGACTGATGAGGAGATAGAGAGTATGGCACGTGTACCATATGCCTCGACAATAGGTAGTATTATGTATGGCATGATCTAAACTAGACCGGATGTCGCGTATGCTCTGAGTGTCACGAGCCGCTACCAGGCCAACCCCGGCCAATTGCATTGGAAGGCTGTGAAGGATATTCTTAAGTACTTGTGAAAGACTAAGAATATGTTCATGGTCTATGGGGGTGGTGAACTGAAACTGGAAGGCTACACTGATTCTAGCTTCCAGTGTGACGTGGATGATTCGAAATCAACCTCTGGATTTGTATGCATGCTCAATGGTGGTGCTGTCTCTTGGAAGAGTTCCAAGCAAGACACCATCGCGGATTCAACCACTGAGGCTGAGTACATCGCAGCATCAGCTGCTGCTAAAGAGGCCGTTTGGATAAGGAATTTCGTCCAAGAGTTGGGCGTCATTCCTAATGGAGTTGGTCCAGTCCCGGTGTACTGCGACAACACGGGTGCCGTTGCGCAAGCAAAGGAGCCTAGGTCTCACCAAAGATCCAAACACATACTGAGGAAATACCACATAATCCGGGATATTGTGGCCAGAGGTGACATAGCAGTTGAGAGAGTCGCCTCTGCAGACAACGTTTGCTGATCCACTTACGAAGCCCTTGCCTAGACCGTTGTTTGAAAAACATCACGAAACAATGGGACTGCGTCTGATGAGTAGTTGGATTTAGGGAAAGTGGGAGATTGTTAGAGTAGATGCCCAACTAGCCAACTTGTGGCATGTGGGTTTATAGACTCTTGTATATGACAATCTTTATATATGATATTCGCATTTATCCATATGGCATTCTTTACTTTCATTGTGTGTATAATGATTAACAATTGCGTTGAGTAAAGACCTAGGATGCACCTAAGTGTATGTTAGATGTGATAGTGGGTATGACGGCTATCATGAAACACATCTAATAGTCACTGTGTATTCTGAACATGTTCCTAGTGATTGGGCCGTCAAAATGAGGATAAGGCCGCCCGAGTTCGAGACTAGTATCTGCGATGCGAAGTACCATGTTTCATTGGTAGGGAGCATTGTGATGTTCTGAGCATGCAGATAGATAGTGACCTGGTGATCTATCGAACTACCCTCCTTCGGACTTTCCAAGTGGTTATCATTTGTCGAGTGGATAAGTCCAAGGTCTTGGTTGTACGGATTAGTCCTCACGACTCAAAACGTCATTGAGACTCTACATGATAGGCGTCTCACTTTGACCCATTTTCCGACTCACTTGGGGTCATAAGGCATCGGGATTGGGTGAGACCCCGATGCATGTAGGAGTCGATGCATCGTTGTCGAGGATTCACCGCTCGCAGACATGCGTGGATATCCTATGCTATCTGAGGGGATAATAGTGTATAAATCTCTGGCCAGAGTACTAGAAGTGTTTTAGGTAAATGTGTTTACCTAGTTACACTCGCGATGTCACTATTCGATCTCCAAGATGTACGCATAGCTATCGGATCTATAGCGACTCTCGATTTACCACTGGTCGTTGATCTGATCGGGATATATGGATTGAAAGGACCGTACTGTACGCTAACCACGACCAACTGGTTCTTGCAGGCACTATCAGTGATACCTAGGGGATCATGGGGCGATGTTGCTAGACGCTCTTACCATGATCCATTGGGCAAGTCCGAAATTGTGATCCCGGAGCCACAATGGTTGTGGGCCCACGGCTAGCTGTATCCCTGAACCATTGAGGGTCACACAAGTACTGGATTCGAGATTCCCGCACGGATACTGAGCTCAATGTGTTGAGCATGAGAAGAGGATTTTGGGGAGTGCGACTTCCTAAAAGTCAACCGGGGTCAAATCGAGATTTCCCGACTGTTGAGGGGCAAAACGGTCATTTGCACAGGGGTTCTGAAAAATGGTTTTTCAGATCATAGTATTCAGTTTTGGAAACTGAGTCAGTGATGGGGATGAACCGAATGTTCACCCGTTGGACTCGGGCCCGTTGGGCCGGTCCAAGTCATCATTAAGTCTATTTAATTAGACTTAGACTTGATTAACTAATAAATTGAAAAACCCTAAACCTAATAGCTAGAGTAGCCGCCCCCCTCTCTCTCAAATAGCCGCCGCCGCCGCCCGCCGCCCCACGCCGCCGCCGTCGCCGCCCTCTTCGCCGGAAATTCGTTCCGGCCAATTCGACGAGGAGAATCCGTCCGTGCAGATCTCGTCAGTTCTTCTAGTGCAGGCTGACGAAGGAATCTCGTCTCCGGTCGTGGACCTGATTGGCGTTATCTACCGCAGTCTACCATGAAGTGCCGTTTTCTTTACGAAACCGGTCGGAGCCAGGCACAAGTTGCCAGCAAGGTAGTGATTTTGAACGCCCTATGAATGTCATAGATTTTGTATTATATCGTATTGATCGTCTTCCGGCACATGTTTTTGTTATTCCGCTGCCCCGACGGGAGGCGTGGTCCGGATCCCAACAAACATCTCCATGGCGGACACCAGTGGAATCTTCGAGCGCGAATCAGCACCGTATAACTCCCACTTCTCACCCGAATCAGGGCGGAATCTCACCACACCATGAAAAAAATCGACCGTAGCCTTATAGCTAGATAATATGTCCATCACCAAGATGCAATCAAAATCTCTGATTCCCAAACAATCAGATTGGACACCAAAACGTGCTCATCAAATCGAAGCACACAATCCAACACCACTTCACGAGACCACAGACTCACACCAGCAGGGGTCGACACGGAAACAACCTCACACAATGGGGAAGAACTCAACCCATGCTCACAAACAAACATCTCAGAAATAAAAGAGTGTGATGCACCAGTGTCAAATAAAACTCTCGCAGGATAATCAAAAATAGAGCATGTACCTGCGATCACTATGGCAGGCGTCTCCTCAGCCTGTTCTCTAATCAAAGTGTTCGCCAGGGCCTGCTGTGGAATCTGGAACTGAGGTCTCGAAGGTGCTCCAAACCTAGAAGGCTCACGGGGTTGGAATCCAGATCGTTGGGTAGGGGCAGGAAACTGCGGTCTCTGAGAAGAACCACCAGCTGATCCTTGCTGCGAAGGAACTGAAGACTGACCCCTCAACAAAGGACACATTCTCTGAAAATGTCCGGGCTATCCACAGTTATGGCAAAACCCCTGAACTCCACGACACTGTGAAGTTGGATGCCTTCCTCCGCACTGTACACAAGGCATGCCGCCAGAACCACTACCAGAACCACTGCCAGAACCAGAACTCGCAGAACCAGAGGAACTCAAATTTTCCTTCTTCTTGAACTGTTTCCCCCGAGGTCGAAACCTTTGGCGATTCGACTGCTGCTGCGACCCTGGAGGAGAATAAAAAGATTGCGACGCCTCCTGAACAGGCTGATAGGTGCGTCCAGTATTTGGCTAAATCGGAGCATCCTCCTCCAGAAGACTCTCCTCAATATCCATTGCTCGGTTCACCGCATCAATATAGGTCGCAGGCGAACCAGACAAAACCATCCGGTACATATCAGGCCTCAAGCCCTTTAGAAATTTGTTCCTCTTTGTCCTCTCCTGGTTGTCTACGTGTGGCACATAGATCAAAAGAGCAGAAAACTATCGGGCATATTCAGCCACTCTCATGTTACCCTGCTTCAAGTTGTCGAACTCCCGCTCGCGGCTGTTATAGAAGGACTCCGGGGTATACTCCTACCGGAACGCCTCACAGAAGCTCTCCCAAGTGATCACAGCCCCACTATCACGGAGAATACGAGAAGTACCTCTCCACCAGCGCTGTTCATTGTCTCTCAGCTGCAACACCGCCAGCTTCAGTCTCTTCTCGGGATCGTACTCCAGAGTATCGAACAACTCCTTCATCTGAACTAGCCAAGCCTCAGCCATCGCACCACCCTCGGCTGCAGAAACGTCGGAGGGTTCGTCCGCTGAAACCTAGCTAAAACCAACTCCATCTCACCTATCTGTCTAGTAACGTTCTAAACCTGCTGAACGTCGTCATGACTACCTGCCCTAGACTCCTCCTCGGTACGTCTAGTCGTCCTACCTCTTCCTCTCCTCGACGGCATCTAAACAATCTAGAGTTAAGATCTCGCAGCAGATATATCACAAAGACAGATAAAAGATCACATAAGTCACAGAGTCAATCAAGAATCAAATCAAAACTCTGTGCCTAGACTCGAGTGTGATCAAAGAAAATCGAGCTTATCCCAGTTTAAGATCTGATACCAAAAATGTCAGGCCCCGTGCTAATCACTCAAGATTACAGCACAAATAAGCACATAATAGCGGAAGCATAAAATAAGGCTTAAAATTTTTCGAATTAAAATGGGCCTGAAATCAAAATCATCAGTCAAAATATTCATAATCAAAATACGAGTTGACTCAAACTCATATAAAGCAGGTAACATCAAATCTCAATTCAAATACAGATCCCCAATACATAAAAACATGGGGCATTTCCCGGTTCAATACATATCATAAAATAACTAGGACTCAAGGGAACGAGGATCGACCAGCTGGCACTCCACCCGGTCCAGCTTGGTTACCTGAATATCCTGCAAATGGATAACACAGACCCAAACAACACAAAATCAGGAAAAGAAATACGAGATCAAACCTCAGTACGAAGAGCTATCAAAACAGCTAATCATGCAACATTCTATAATCAATGCCATGAAATGCATGAGGGCTATCAAGGAACCGGATATCAGTCAGCCTCTATACCCGCACAGTGTATCAACCGGGGAAATAATCGGTCAGTGATCTTCAGAGCCCATCAGCCCATCACAGCTCGGTGGTAGACACTCGAATCCGGTAGTCACCACTCCGATGATAGCGTTGGACTTTTCAGGCACAACTCGTCAGTCGGCCATTCACAACGTGGTTTTCAATCAGGTCATCAATCAATCTGTCAGGCTCAATATGTATGCATGTATGCCAATCAAAAATAAATTCACAATGCATACAATTCAATACGTGAAAACAGAATGTAAAACTCAATCAATTCAACAAACTGTATCACGTAAATCACAGAATCATATCAGTAGATTTCACAACATCAATTACAGCCATGTCCATGCTCAAAGCTGTTAAATCTGCTCAATTCGTACCTCCAACGGCTGATTTCTATCTCAACAGATATAACAAGGCACGACAATTCCAACCAGCGCCAATCAGATTTCACCTGGCTCCCTCAACCATGGCAGAAGCTATTCTGAATCTCAAATATGTCAAGGAAACTCATACTTAGTTCATATCTAGCTCAGATCTGAACTTCAATACATAATTTCCTACGGCCGAGAACCCGAATCCGGTTCTACCTCTAAACCAAGTACTAACAGCCAATACTAAGCTTAGAACAGTAGGAAACGCTTACCCAAAAGCTGAAACTAGCGGAAGAACTATCGGGTTCCATTGCGCGAAGGAAACCGCAACTTCGCAATCCTCTCCAAGGTCGTTCCACAGCCTCAAATGGGTAACAATCGAAAGAGCAATTCACAAGGAATTCAGCGCCACCAAAATCGCTCAAAACAACGGCGGAGAACAGCGGCAATCGACGGAAAAGAGTCACGGTGAACAGTAGCTAAACGAGGGTTTCAAAGATAGAGATAAGGGATATCGGGTGAAAAATAATCTAAGTGTTGCTAAACACTTCTCCTTATAAATCTCCATGCAACAGCTGCTGTTCCCCGAAACCAGACGTCGGGTAATGCTACCGAAGAAATCTTACAACTGAATTCAATGTTCCCTTCAATCGAATCAGTAGGCACAAACAGACGTTGCACTACACAACAAAACATCAAAACAACATCATACCAACTAATCAAAACGACGTCGCAGCGCTTGTTGCTAAACACTTCTCCTTATAAATCTCCATGCAACAGCTGCTGTTCCCCGAAACCAGACGTCGGGTAATGCTACCGAAGAAATCTTACAACTGAATTCAATGTTCCCTTCAATCGAATCAGTAGGCACAAACAGACGTTGCACTACACAACAAAACATCAAAACAACATCATACCAACTAATCAAAACGACGTCGCAGCGCTCCACCAGCTGATACCAAATCCCTTTCGAAACAACCAGCAGCTGGTCATGCTTAAATAACTCAAAACGACGACGTATCAAGGTTCCCGCTAACAAAGGTAAAACGACGTCTCCTTACTAGTAACAGCTGGTCACTCAAACCAACAGCTGGTCCCTCGCAAATGCAACGGCTAGACAGCTCTAGAACAACAGTAGTCAACTCAGCTGGAACAATTCCTCACAACGCAACAGCTGATAGCGCTACTACTGAATAGCGAAATGACGACGCATCACTCATTTGCTACAGTACCGTTGACTTGCGTTGACGTCTGAAATGCGCTACGTCTGGTTTTCACGAAACAACGGCGTATTACTCCCGTGCCATCAAAAACTAATCAGATTTCACCAACTAAAGCTACAGATGAACACTAACGTCTGAATTCTACTGGAATCAGATTTCTCTCGTAAAACCCTCATAATCCACGCGACTAATCCCAAATCAATTCGATTAATCACTAATCTAAAATCTGATTCCTCACATGCAAGATATATCGTGTTGCTGGAGAAATGTATGCACAGTGAACCAGATACATAGCTCGAGAAACCCAGCTTAGCAGAGTTGGTGTAAGCTGTTGGTGACATTTGGTTATAGACATAAACTAGATCGGACGCAAGCTGATATGGGATGTACTAGCTTGGAGCTAAACTGGTTCGTTTATCATAAAGCAAGCTATCCAGTTTTAATCTGTTTCAGAGGTAATGACATGGGAGATACCAACTTGTGGATTTCTGCAGTGGGAGAGCAATTTTTAAGAGTTGGATTACAGACTATGTCGAAGAACTGGCCCTGAGCTGGATCGTACCAGTTGGGTGCTCAGCTGGTTGGTCGCGAGCTGGTCTAGGGCAGATTAGCTCTGAGCTAGATTTTCGAAGGAGAGCGAGCTGGTCTGTGTGTGGAATAGCTCTGGGATAGTTTTCATAGAACGGTCCGAGCTAGATGGTTGGATGTTTATAAATTTTTGTCGCAAGCTATTCTGGGTACTCTAAGTGGATATCCTGAGCTGGTAGCAGAGCGACGTTGTCTGGAGAAACCAGCTTAGAAGGGCACAATCTGGTGGTACTACGTGCACCGACCCGGTTCATGGTTTTAGTGTAAATCGGCATGGTTCATGGGTACCAGCTTAGGCAAGAGCTGGTGTTCTTACGCATGATCTAGTCGTCCCAAGATGGAGTGCGGTGCGACGTCGTTTAGTGATACCAGCTTAGACGCTAGCTGTATGGTAAACGTGAGCTGGCCAAGACGTAATCTGTTCGGGTAGTGCAAGCTGGAGGATGTATACCAGCTGGGAAAGAAGGTTGTGTGCTGGTTTACTCCTGAGCTAGTACCAGCTTGGACCCTAAGCTATCGGTGACTACCAGATCGTGGGAGACGTAAGTGATATAGATATGGACTTTGACTGGGTACATGCAATACACTCAACACTTAGAAAATATTTCATCTCGAGAGCTCCCCAGCCCATCTTAGAACCCTAGCTACTGTTCACCGTAAGCTATTTCTTTCGATTGCCGGCGGTAGGCAACTCCGATTGGAGCAAGGCTGGTAGCGTTGGATCCCTCTTACCAAGTCCGTTCTCCCTATATCGCTTTTGAAGGCCTTGGACAGCTAGAAGAGTGAACGAAAAGAAGCTACAATGTGCTGCCTGTTCTCATTTCGACCGATTGGTTCTTCCGTTCGAGTAGCGTTTTAGAGTAAGTGTTAGATCCTACCTTATACTTTGTTTAGAACCCATTTTTACGTTGTAAGAGTAGGAAAAAATTGGGTTGAGCTGATAGCTCCATGTTCTGGTTTTCTGTGGTAGCGACCCCTGAGCTGTCTGTTGCTTGGGTTCATCAGGTTTCAGGTCTGTGTTGTTCGGGAGCTTCATTGTGGAAATTGTAGCACAGAGGCTAAGGTACAAATCTAAGCTTGTAGTTACAGCTTTGTTGTTAAGCATGAGAACATATCGTAGCTGTGTGGGGGCTGTGCCCGTAGCCCCTTTATGCGTGCGTTGTGCTGAGGTAATCTGCTGACCCTGCTATGCATGTTGTTTCCTGAGCTGTGTAAGTGTTTAGCTGCGGTAGCTATTCTGCGTGTGTGCTGATTTCTTGTGGTGGCGGTATACCTAGTATCTGTAAGCTGTGTACTAAGTTTAGTGTCGTATCGGTTTTTTTGGGACCTGTCTTACCCTGTATACAGCGTTGTATTGTTATGTGCTAAGTTTCAAGAGTTTTATGCGGGACTGCAAGGCCATAGCCTGGTTGTAGGTATGTTGTAACCTGTTACGCTCATGCTGTGTTGCCGAGCTGTTTTCTCGTATTGTGTGTACTTCCTGAGTTTCTTGCTAGCTTACGTGTGTGCTGGGTAGCTACGCTGTTTGTGCTGGGTTAGTTGTCATGCTGGTGGCTTGGAGCCATGTTGCTCAGCCTAGAATTGCATGGTATCGTTTGATTGGTGCTGCGGTAGCACCTAAGCTGTTCTGCTTTGATTCATGCGTGTGAGCCGGAGTTGTTTTTGTACATGTTGTGTGATTTACTCCGCCTATTCTGTAGTATGCTGCATGTTGTTCCTATTTCTGTTAGCATTGCATACATGCATGGCATATTGTTGAGCTCTCCCTTGTAACCCGCATGCTATCCGCTGTTGTTGAGCTCTTCCCTTGCTATCTTCTGCTGGCCTTTTCTGTTGATGACCTATTAGTACCAGGAAGCTTGTTGTTGGTGAATTGAGGACGAGCGGCTAGCTACAGTGCTCCTCTTCTCCCTGCTGTTGGGTGTTTGCCACTATGAGACGAGTGGATAGCTACCACGATCTCATGAGTTGGGCACAACGGGTTGAGTTGTTGTATCTTTGCTTCTGGTACTACGTGCTGAGACGAGTGAATAGCTACCACGCTCTCACATGCTCCGTGGCCACTATTGTTCGTACCTTCTGCCGTGGATTTGTTCTGCGAGCCTTGTACCTCTGGCTGGTGAACTGTTCCTGCGAGCTATGTGTCAGGCCTCGTGCTCAAAACAGAGTAAAAACCCAAACACATGCGGAAGCTTTAACAAAAAGTGGGTAAAATTTTTTTGCTTTTAGGCCCGACGGTTTAAAACATATAATTTAAAATAGAAAGATACTCAAAATAAGTTCCCAGTTTACAAACTAACACAACAAGTATAGCATCAATACAAATAAAAGTATCAGACTCCTCATCAGTATACAACAACGAAGCACAGGGCATCTCCCCGGCTACTAGACTGATACATACATATATGATATACGCCACTGGGACACTCAACCACCTCCTGGGGCACCGCCAGCTGGGTTACCTCCTCGACCAGCTGTATGACCTGGACAACACAACAGGCAACAAACCAACCAAGCCCCAGAGGGACATGGGGTCAAACCCCAGTACGGAGAGCAACTATAAATCAGCAGTAAACAGCAAGAATAAAATGCAGATGCTATACATATATGATATACGCCACTGGGACACTCAACCACCTCCTGGGGCACCGCCAGCTGGGTTACCTCCTCGACCAGCTGTATGACCTGGACAACACAACAGGCAACAAACCAACCAAGCCCCAGAGGGACATGGGGTCAAACCCCAGTACGGAGAGCAACTATAAATCAGCAGTAAACAGCAAGAATAAAATGCAGATGCTATGCATGGGATGCTGGACAACAACAAGTGACTCCAACCAAAAGGAAGTCAAGGGACTCAATGCACAGCTCAACTGAATCTGCAACAACAGTGGCCACTGGGTGTGTTCCAAGTGTGGAAATGAGCCACTCGCCGGGACACAACACCCGAATACCAGATGCATCAAACAACTCGACCTGCGGTTGCCCAACCTATGAACTGTGGTAGTTAACCACTCGGCGCATAGGGGCTAACATAACCCAGCAGGGAGATGAGAGTGCGGTATTGCCGCTCGCCCTCGCATCCTGGTAAGAAACAGAGCAAGAACAACGAAGCAATGGCTGCAAAAGCTGAAAAGAGATGCTAATATGTGTATGCAACATGCTAGACAATAACAAGCATAATCATATGCGCAACAGCCAATGCACAACACAATAAACATAGCCATCTCATAAAACAATGCCTCACAAAGCATCAACACACGGCAGCCAACAAACCAGCAACTACCATTTCATCCAAGCCATGCCTACGCTGCATTTACAAGCTCAACCCGTACCTTAATTTCCTCAAAGAACGTAGCAAGTCACGGCCTGCACAAATCTGTCAAAATACACGATACACAGATTTCAGGGGAATGCAACCAATCTCACGGCCAACCACTACAATTCACGGCTGGAAATTTACAAACACAAACTAGCCTTCAACCCTACCCAACCAACTAACAGGAAGCTTAAAACAACGCCAAGAACAAGATCCCAACGTAAAATCGAAAGGATACCTGCAACCACGCAACGCGCGGATAACAACAGCAACTTCGTGCTTTCGATTAAGCCAACTATATCTTCCCAAAATGGGTACGAGCTGAAAGAGCTTTCCACGAGGAGTCCAACGCTACCTTGAACGTGAAAA
Organism: Dorcoceras hygrometricum; assembly: GCA_001598015.1. Taxonomy (NCBI): domain Eukaryota; kingdom Viridiplantae; phylum Streptophyta; class Magnoliopsida; order Lamiales; family Gesneriaceae; genus Dorcoceras; species Dorcoceras hygrometricum. The sequence continues at coordinate 47,885 of KQ999333.1, read as the reverse complement.
ACGGTGGCCGGAGTCGACGGGAATCTACCGGAGAAGCTCACGGTGAATAGTAGTCGAGGGTTTGGAAAACAGAGAACGAGATAAGAATTATTTGCTAAGTATGGGAACTGGTATCTCAATCGAAGACCAAGTCTTCCTATATATAAATCCCACAACTGCTGAAATCTTAAAAACAATCCACCGACCAAATCAGTCGACTCATTCTCTTCAACAACAAACCTGCTGCTGCCAGCAGCAACGATAGTAAAGGCCCTCTAATACAAATCAAAACGGCGTAGCAATAACTTAACCAAACGACGTCGCATAAGTGACGTAATCTTTTCTGTCAACAGCTGAAAATCCAGTCGCAGGAAAGAAACAACGCACCACTGTTCACAACTGAGACCAGTCGCAGCATCGAAACGCAGCGTCGCAACTAACTCAAACGACGTCGCATAGCGCACGTCATCATATCTGCCATCAGCAGGTCACATAAACCATCTACTGGTTCCTCAAAACGACATCGCCTCTACTAACCCAAACGACGACGTCTTATACCTGCTACAAAAACTAGCTGCTGACAGATATAAATCAACCGTTGCTTTCCAACGTCACCGTTTCGAAATCCTATAGCGCTCTCCTGCTAAATCCACGTAAACGTTGCTGTCGCCAGCTCTCGCACAACGTTAAGCTAACAACACCAACGAACGGTTTCTCAACGCCCTCGACTGATAACAGAAAAGCTTGCGTCATCAACGCAACGCACAACAGAGATGCTTACGTAAACATATCTGCTACCAGCTTCACTACCTAAAACTCCCCCACTCAAAAGGATTTCGTCCCCGAAATCAAACAACAATTCTGAAACAACAAACAACAGCAGAGACCAAAATAGAAAGTAAAAACTAACACCAGAACTCGCCCAACACAAGGCCAAGAGTTCAAGATAACTGAGCAAACAATTTACAACATCTAGGGAAGGAATACAGCAAAACTACAAGCTACGGGATAATCTATCTCAACAGCTACTCAAACAGATGCGGCCACTCACGCTGCATATTTTCTTCCAGCTCCCAAGTAGCTTCTTCCCTACCATGCTTGCTCCATTGCACCATTACTAGCGGAATGGTCTTATTTCTCAGCTGTTTCTCTTTTCTGCCAAGGAGTTTCAAAGGATATTCCTGATAGCTCAACGACTGATCTAGCTCTACCTCGTCAGTTCCAAGCACATGAGACGGATCTGGCTCATATTTCCTCAACATCGACACATGAAACACATCGTGAAGAGAGGACAACTCTGACGGCAACAACAACCGATACGCTAAAGGGCCAATCCTCTCGACAATCTCATACGGACCAACGTAACGAGCGGCTAACTTTCCCTTGCGTCCAAAGTGCATCACACTACGAAACGGAGAAACCTTGAGAAATACACGATCACCAACCTGAAACTCAAGAGGTCTACGCCTCTTATTCGCATAATTGGCTTGGCGATCCTGGGCAGCTTTCATCCGCTGTCTAATTAGATCGACATGATCTTTCATTTGCTGCACAAAGTCAGGGGCAGATAGCTGCTTCTCCCCCACTTCTTCCCAACAAATTGCGATCTGCACTTCCTGCCATACAAAGCCTCAAAAGGCGCCATACCAATCGTCACTTGGTAGCTGTTATTATACGAAAATTCGACCAAAGACAACGCGTCTTGCCAGCTACCTCCGAAATCCAACACAACAGCACGCAACATATCCTCCAACGTCTGGATAGTTCGCTCAGATTGGCCATCTTTCTGGGGGTGATACGCGGTACTCATCGCCAATCTGGTTCCCAAAGCTGTTTGCAATCTCTTCCAAAACCTGGAAGTAAACCTCGGATCTCGATCGGACACGATTGAAACAGGAACACCGTGCAATCTAACAACAAAATCAACGTACAGCTTTGCCATCTTCTTCAATGAGAAGGTCATCCCATAAGGAATGAAGTGTGCAGACTTCGACAAACGGTCTACAACTACCCAAACAGCGTCGCATCCTCGGCTGGAACAAGGCAAATGCGTCACGAAATCCATCACAATGTGCTCCCAATTCCATTGGGGCACCTCTAAACTCTGCAACAGACCACCGGGTCTCATCCTTTCGGCCTTTACCATCTGGAAATTCAAACAACGAGCAACGAAACCAGCAACGTCACTCTTCAGGCCAGCCCACCAAAAGTGCGGCTTCAAGGCATGGTACATCTTCCGTGCACCAGGATGAACGCTATGTCTGCTGCAATGCGC
>KQ999333.1:21790-42688 GCA_001598015.1 Dorcoceras hygrometricum | reverse complement strand
TGCGCGTACGACGGCTCCTCATGCCCTCCTCAATGTGGATAGCAGTATCCACGACCTCAGCATACGACTTGGGCTTGCTCGTCAAAACACTCTGGTAAAATTCTTCATTCAAGCCCTCCACGAATCTGGTACTCTTGGCCCTCTCCCGGCCAGCAACATGCGGAACATAAGCCAACAACGCAGAAAACTTGCGAGCATACTCGCGCACAGTCATTGAGCCCTGCTCCAAAAACTCAAACTCCCGCTCACGGGCAGCCACATACGAATCGGGGATATACTCCTGCCTGAAGGTCTCACAGAAAGTGTCCCAAGTGATACCAACTCCAGTCTCTGCTAAGGTACTAGACGCACCTCGCCACCAACGCTCTGTGGCCTTCCTCAGCAACAAGGTCACTAATCTCAACCGGAGTTCATCGTCATACTGAGCCCGATCAAAATGATGAATGACGTTATGGAGCCACGAATCAGCATCCTCACTCGACTCGTCTCTATTAAAGATAGGAGGGCTCATCCTCTGAAACCGAGCTATAACAACATCCATTCTCTCCACCGGAGCCGGCAGAGCCTCAGCTTCCCCCTCTTCGCTACTCTCACGAGTATGACTAGGAGCACTATACTGATCCTCGTTCTGACCTCTTGATTCCTGAAACTGCCCCCTACCTCTACCACGACGTCTAGGCGGCATCTAAAATACACTCAACAGGATAAGGAAAAACAGAACAGATACAGCATAGAAAGCATATAACACAAATATGCAGGCACGTAATCACATAAGTCAATCACATGCAACACACAACACTGTGCCTAGACTCAAGTGTATCAAAGAAATTGAGCTTATCCCAGCTTAAGCTCTGATACCAAAAATGTCAGGCCTCGTGCTCACAACAGAGTAAAAACCCAAACACATGCGGAAGCTTTAACAAAAAGTGGGTAAAAATTTTTTGCTTTTAGGCCCGACGGTTTAAAACATATAATTTTAAAATAGAACGATACTCAAAATAAGTTCCCAGTTTACAAACCAACACAACAAGTATAGCATCAATACAAATAAAGTATCAGACTCCTCATCAGAATACAACAACGAAGCACAGGGCATCTCCCCGGCTACTAGACTGATACATACATATATGCTATACGCCACTGGGACACTCAACCACCTCCTGGGGCACCGCCAGCTGGGTTACCTCCTCGACCAGCTGTATGACCTGGACAACACAACAGGAAACAAACCAACCAAGCCCCAGAGGGACATGGGGTCAAACCCCAGTACGGAGAGCAACTATAAATCAGCAGTAAACAGCAAGAATAAAATGCAGATGCTATGCATGGGATGCTGGACAACAACAAGTGACTCCAACCAAAAGGAAGTCAAGGGACTCAATGCACAACTCAACTGAATCCGCAACAACGGTGGCCACTGGGTGTGTTCCAAGTGTGGTAATGAGACACTCGCCGGGACACAACACCCGAATACCAGATGCATCAAACAACTCTACCTGCGGTTGTCCAAACTATGAACTGTGGTAGTTAACCACTCGGCGCATAGGGGCTAACATAACCCAACAGGGAGATGAGAGTGCGGTATTGCCGCTCACCCTCGCATCCTGGTAAGAAACAGAGCAAGAACAACGAAGCAATGGCTGCAAAAGCTGAAATGAGATGCTAATATGTGTATGCAACATGCTGGACAATAACAAGCATAATCATATGCGCAAGAGCCAATGCACAACACAATAAACCCAGCCATATTTCAGGGGAATGCAACCAATCTCACGGCCAACCACTACAATTCACGGCTGGAAATTTACAAACACAAACTAGCCTTCAACCCTACCCAACCAACTAACAGGAAGCTTAAAACAACGCCAAGAACAAGATCCCAACGTAAAATCGAAAGGCTACCTGCAACCACGCAACGCGCGAATAACAACAGCAACTTCGTGCTTTCGATTCAGCCAACTATAGCTTCCCAAAATGGGTACGAGCTGAAAGAGCTTTCCACGAGGAGTCCAACGCTACCTTGAACGTGAAAAATGGTGGCCGGAGTCGACGGGAATCTACCGGAGAAGCTCACGGTGAATAGTAGTCGAGGGTTTGGAAAACAGAGAATGAGATAAGAATTATTTGCTAAGTATGGGAACTGGTATCTCAATCGAAGACCAAGTCTTCCTATATATAAATCCCACAGCTGCTGAAATCTTAAAAACAATCCACAGACCAAATCAGTCGACTCATTCTCTTCAACAACAAACCTGCTGCTGCCAGCAGCAACGATAGTAAAGGCCCTCTAATACAAATCAAAACGGCGTAGAAATAACTTAACCAAACGACGTCGCATAAGTGACGTAATATTTTCTGTCAACAGCTGAACATCCAGTCGCAGGAAAGAAACAATGCACCACTGTTCACAACTGAGACCAGTCGCAGCATCGAAACGCGGCGTCGCAACTAACTCAAACGACGTCGCATTGCGCACGTCAGCATATCTGCCATCAGCAGGTCACATAAACCATCGACTGGTTCCTCAAAACGACATCGCCTCTACTAACCCAAACGACGACGTCTTATACCTACTACAGGAACTATCTGCTGACAGATATAAATCAACTGTTGCTTTCCAAAACGTCACCGTTTCGAAATCCTATAGCGCTCTCCTACTGTAATCCACGTAAACATTTCTGTCGCCAGCTCTCGCACAACGTTATGCTAACAACACCAACGAACGGTTTCTCAACGCCCTCGACTGATAACAGAAAATCTTGCGTCATCAACGCAACGCACAACAGAGATGCTTACGTAAACATATCTGCTACCAGCTTCACTACCTAAAACTCAAAAATTACGAAAATCTCCAGAATTGTTCTAAGGAGGGAATTCGACCCAAAATACAACTCAACATCGAAACAGAGATTCTAAACCACAAAAATCTCTAAAAAACCGATTAATTCCAACAATCAATCGTAATTAATAATTCCAGGTCTCACACTATGTACCTCCAACTGTTGAGTGTTTCTGTTAGCGTTGTATCTCCAGCTGTTGAGTTGTTCCTTGAGCCCCAATAACGCATTTTATTCATGCATTGCACGCATTTTGTTTATGCTTTGTTGTTAATTGTTGTTGATTGCTCTTCGTACTGAGGTTTAACCTTGTATGTTTCCCTTGGGGCTGCTTTGGTTGTGTGTTGTCCATTGGAGGACTTTTTCTGGTAGTTCAGCTGGTCCGTGAGTGAGGCAGCTGTTGCAGTCCCAGGTGTGGGTTCCCGGTAATATACATATATGCTATATCGAGTCAGTGCCAGGGAATGCCCTGTGTAGTTGTATATATTGACTTAATTTATTTGAAGGCATGTGTATATATATATATATATTTGCTTTCGTTGGCGTATTTATGTTGTGGCTTTTATTCAAAATCGTATTTTGAGTATACGCCTATGTTGAATGATGTGTTTTAAGGTCAGGCCAAAAAGAATAATTTCTAGCTACTTTTTAAGCTTTCGTGTTTTGCATGTTGTATCTATGTCTATAAGCACCGGGCCTGACAGTGCACGTGCATGTCCACTGTCTCAAAGGGTGCTTTGAGGCACACTTTGCACTTTGCACGTACGCATCATCATGAGGAGCATTGAGGAGCACTAAAATTTATGCTCCAGTGAATAGCGCATTTGCAGATGTGGCTATAGTGGTTGATTATGTGGATGACTGGGTAGCGACTGGGCAAACGGTTAACAACCATTGGATAGGATGCAAATCAAAGGGGTATGATGAATTGCGAAATGATGTGATCTAAACTATTGATCACATCAGATGGATTGTCAAAGTACATGATCCAGGTAATTGATGAAACCATGAAATCTACAAAGTCTAGACTCGGATGGATGGATGCGATCTGTCCTGTCAAAAGGGTTGCAGAAGGAAAGGCCATGATCTTTCAGAATAGACGCAATCTGGACCTTTGGATGTAGATCAAATGGCAATGATTAAACATTTTCTAAGAATCATGACTATTCACCAAAAGTCATCTGACTCTTTGAACTCTATAAATAGGAATCCCAGAGTCTGAAACAATATGCAAAAATCCTTAGAATTCTCATCTCTTTCACTATCATATTTTCTCTACGTTCTGAGTCCGAAAAGCATGTAAAGGTTCATCGCTCTCGTAATTTGACGTGCTCCTATTACAAGAAGTTCATTGTTGTATCTTGAGAAATGATTGCCAATATCTTAATCACCTGTGTGGGGCAATATTGTTTTAAAAAAAAGTGTTGAACATTATCTTCGACAATTCCCAGTGTGCATTCACACAAAAATGCCCAACAATTTTAAAACGATATTGACGTTGTACTAACATGGCTTCATCTTCAAATGCAACTGTTTCATCTACTACTTTGCATGGGGAGAAGCCCGAGAAATTCAATGGCACTGAATTCAAACAATGACAACAGAAGATGTTGTTCTACTTGACCACCTTAAACCCGGTATGGTTCTTGCGTGAGGATGCTCCCACTGTCACTGAAAATGAGACTGACAAGGACAAAAGGGCATCCTTCGAAGCATGGGGACATGGTGACTTCCTTTCCTGTAATTATGTACTGAATGGGCTGGAAAACTTGTTGTATAACGTATACAGTCCTATGAAAACATCAAAATTGTTGTGGGAATCCTTGGAGAAAAAGTATAACACTGAGGATGACAGAGTGAAGAAATTCATAGTTGAAAAAATCCTTGATTACAGAATCATGGATTCCAAATCTCTGATGTCTCAAGTCCAAGATATGCAACTAATACTGCATGACGAGGATATGGAGATGAATGAATCATTCCAAGTGGTTGCAGTAATTGGGGAACTCCCTCCTTTGCGGAATGATTTCAAAAATTACTTGAAAAACAAACGCAAGGAAATGGGACTCGAGGACTTGATAGTAAAGCTGCACATTGATGAGGATAACCGAAAGCATTCCAAATATAAATGGACGTAAAGAACTGTGGAAGAAGGATCAAACTTTGTTGAACCAAACACTAGCAAAGAAAAAAAATTTAAAAGCATGGATCAAGGGAAAGGAAAGAAGTTCAAAAGGACGTGTTACAACTGTGGAAAGCCAAATCACATGGCTAAAAGATTCCAGACATCCAAAGAAAGCCAAGGAACAAAAAGGTAAAGATGCAGCAAGCCATGTGACTACACCTAACGTTGTTGACATGGAAATGGACCTTGCTGCTGTCACATTTGAAGCCAATTTGGTTGATAATCCAAGAAAATGGTGGTTTGTCACTGGAGCTACACTCAACATATGCTCCGATAAGGCAATGTTCTCAACTTATGCTTCGGTTAGTGGAAGAAATATTTTACTGTGGAATTTTACTACATCAGAAATGGTTGGAATTAGCAAAGTTTTCTTGAAGATGAATTCTAAAAAAGAACAGACTCTCATTGATGTGTTGCATGTTCCCGACATCCAAACTTAGTTTATAGAACGGCACTTGTTAAGGCCGGTTTTAAGCTAGTGTTTGAATCAAACAAGTTTATACTGTCAAAAATGGTATCTTCATAGGAAATTGGTACTTAGAGGATAATCTGTTTAAGATGAGTGTAATGTCTTACTCCGCCTATTTTGAAGACAATAAAATTAAAGCTTCTAATTACATTGTTTAGTGTTTTAATTTATGGCATGGTAAACTTGGAGGACATGTTAATTACAATGCTCTAAAGCGACTTGTTAAACTAAATTTATTGCCTACCATGGATATAAACCAAAACACATAAAATGTGAGGTGTGTGTATAAGCCAAAATGACCAAACTACTTTTTCATTCAGTGGAAAGGTGTACTACACCTCTAGACTTAATATAGAGTGATATTTGTGGCTTGAAATTCATGCAAACTCGAGGAGACAAGAAATATTTAGTTATTTTTATAGATGATTGCACAAAGTACTGCTATCTGTACTTATTGATAGGCAAAGATGAAGTCTTAGAAGCATTCCAAAGTACAAAGCAAAGGTTTAGAATCAATTTGACCAACGAATAAAATACGCAATGACATAGGAGGAGAGTATGGTGCACCATTTGATGATTACTGTACAAATTCAGGCATTATTCATCAAACAACGACACCTTATTCACCTCAGTCCAATGGTTTTTTGGAACGTAAGATTCTAACACTAAAGGATATGATGAATGCTCTATTAATCAATTCAAGATTACTGCAGAGTTTGTGGGGAAATATATATTATCGGCCAATCACATTCTCAACAAAATTCCTCACAAGAAAAATGAAAAAACACCGTATGAGTTATGGAAAGTTCGTAAGACATCATACAGATACTTGAAAGTATGTGCGTGCTTGAGGTACCTAAACCCAAACAAGTTAAAATTGGACTCAAAATATTCGATGGTATCTTTATTGTGTATGCCAACAAAAGTTGTGCATATCGATTTTTGGTGCACAATTCAGACATTCCTAATATTCATGTGAATGAAACCATTGAATCAATGAATGCAATATTATTTAAAAATACATTCCCGAAAACAGAGGGAAACAACCCAAATCATAATGAAATTCAAAGCAACGAAGGTTCAAACAAAAATGAGAAGTTTGAGCCAAGTTGGAACAGAAGAAGGATTGAGACTATTGACGATCAAGAAAATGATGAACCTCATCGTAACAAAAAGGGCAGGGTTGAAAAATCTTTTGGTCCTGAGTTCATCTCTTATATCATAGAAAATGAGTCAAGGACTTTGAATGAAGCTCTATCAAGTCCGGACGCTCCATTATGGAAAGAGGTTTCAAGAGTGAAATCGAATTCATTATGCATAACCATACATGGGAATTAGTAGATATCTCTCCTGGTACAAAACCTTTAGGGTGTAAATGGATCTTAAAGCGTAAATACAAGGATGATGGAATGATTGATAAGAATAAGGCAAGATTGATGGCTAAAGAGTTCCAACAAAAATAAGGCATTGGCTACCTATTCACCAGTGACAATGAATACGGCCATAAGAATGCTCATAGCTATTGCAACACTTCATGACCTTAAATACATCAAATGGATGTTAAAACAGTATTTTTAAATGGTGAATTAGAAGAAGAAATTTACATGGAGCAATCGAGTATGTTGCTCCAGGACAAGAGAAAAATGTGTGCCGAATAGTTATGTCCTTATATGGACTTAAACAAGCACCGAAAAAATGCCATGAGAAATTTTTCAAAATAATGATATCAAATGAATTCAAAATAAATGAGTGTAACAAATGCATTATATGTAAAAGACACATCAAATGGATATGTAATAATTTGTCTACATGTTGATGACATGTTGATTATGTGCAGTAATCACGAGACAATCATGACAACAAACAAAATGTTGACCAAGGACTTTGAAATGAAATATATGGGTTTGACGGATGTCATATTTGAATTAAAATTCTTAGAACATTTCAAGGAATAGTACTGTTCAATGCTTTCGAACTCTCAGCATTGAAAACACATATGGACCTAAGTAAACACTTAGGAATACCCCATGGGAACCCGTATCACAATTGGAATATTTTACGATAACAAGAAGTTTGATGTATCTCACAAACTATACACGTCAGGATATTGCATGTGCGGTCAACAAGCTATCATTTTACAAGTAGTCCAAACGATACCCAGAGGCAGGCCTTGATGAGGGTTCTCAGATATATCATGGTAAAGCGTATAGCAACATCGCTCCATGATCCCCTAGGTATCACTGATAGTGCCTGCAAGAATTAAATGGTCATGGTTAGCATACAGTATGGTCATTTTGACTCAAATATCTTGACCAAATCAATGACCATTGGTAAATCGAGAGTCGCTAGAGATTCGATAGTCATGCATACATCTTGCAGATCAAATAGTGACATTACATGAGCTACTAGGTAAATCCATTTACCTAAAACACATCTAGTACTCTATCCAGATATTTGTCACACTATTAACCCCTCAGATATCATAGGATATCCATGCACAAGGGCGAGTGGTGAATCCTAGACAACGAAGCATCGAATCGTACATGCATCGGGTGCTCACCCAATATCACCACCTGATGACACCAATGGAGTCAATAAATGTGTCAAGTTGAGGCACATATAATGTAGAGTCTCAATGATGTTTCGAGTATTAAGGACTAATCTATACAACCAAGATCTCGGACTTAATATACTCAACAGATGATAACCACTTGGAAAATTGGAACGAGTGTAGTTCGATAGATCATCAGGTCACTATCCATCCATCTGCATGCTCAGAATATATCTATGTTCCCTACCAATTAAACGTGATACTTTGCATCGTAGATGCTAGTATGAAGATCGGGCGGCCCTCATCCTCTTATGGATGGTCCAATCGACTAGGAACTAGTTTAGAACACAGTGACTATTAGATGTGTTTCATGATAGCCATAAAATCCACTATTATATCTAACGTACACTAAAATGCATTTAAGGTCTTTATCCAACATTTATAATCATGTAATGAAGATAAAGAATGCCATAAATATGCAAATTTCAATTAAATAAAGATCGTTTTACATAGAGTCAACAAAACTCACATGCCATAGTTTGGCTAGTTGGGCACCTACTCTAATAATCTTCCACTTGCCCTAAAGCCAACTACTCATGATACGTAGTCCCATTGCTTCACGATATTTTTCAAATAATGGTCCTGACAAGGGTTTCATAAGTGGATCAGCAATATTTTCTGCAGAGATGACTCTCTCGACTGCTATGTCACCTCTAGCCACAATATCCCAGATTATGTGGCATTTCCTCATTATGTTTTTGGATCTTTGGTGAGACCTAGGTTCCTTTGCTTGCGCAATGGCACCCGTGAGTATATCGGGACTGGACCAAATAATTCTGGAATCATGCTCAACTCTTGGACGAAATTCCTCATCCAAACCGCCTCTTTAGAAGCAGTTGGTGCTACGATGTACTCAGCCTCAGTGGTTGAATCTGCGATGGTATTGATTGGAACTCTTCCAATAGACAGCACCACCATTGAGCATGAATAAAAATCCATAGGTTGATTTCGAGTCATTCACATCACATTGGAATCTAGAATTAGTTTAGTCCAATTTCAGTCCACCACCACCGTAGACCATGAACATCTTCTTAGTCCTTCGTAAGTACTTAAAAGTATCTTTCACAACCTTCCAGCTGCTGGTTATGTAAGACACCAGCTTTTGGTTATGTAAGACACCAGCTTTTGGTTCAACTAGTCGTTGGTTGTTATGCGACTGCTGGTTGGGATTTCAGTAGTGCAACGACTTATTTTGTCCATGGACATTTTAACCAGCATTCACGTGTGTATTTAAGGAAAACTTGGGCTTTGATTTTGAGCACCAGATCCCCTACTTAGTGAAATATTCTCCCGATTGTTGTTCTTCGCTTCGAACCCTCGGTTACTGTTCACCGTGAGTTTCTCTGGCAAATTCCCGTCGTTTCCGGCCATCATTTGGTACGTTTGAGGTAGCGTTGGACTCCTATCGAGAAACTCTTTCTTTCCATACCACTTTTGGAGGCTGCGGTTGGCTAGTTGTGGAACGCGAAGTTGCTGCCCGTTTGTGCGTTGTGTAGTTCAGGTAGAACTTCATTCCTTTCGTGATGAGATCTTGTTCCTAGCTTTGAATTAAGCTTCCAGTTAAGTTGTATGTGTTGATTGGTCGCTGGTTTGAGTGTGACTCCCAGCCGTGAGTTTCTGTTTATGGCCGTCAGTTTCTGTTAGTGTTCCATGAACCTTGCGTGTGTTTAGCAGGTGTTAACCAGATCTCTCGGGCTTTTTTGTGGTGAACTTTTAGCAGTATTGAGGTACGGATTTGGAGCTTGTAAACCAGCATATTCCTGGCTTGAATAATCTGTGAGATGGCTAATTGTTGGCTGCCATGTATAATTGCTTTTGTGAATGGAAGTGTATGATTGATGTTGCATATGATTATGCTATTGTTTATTAGCTGTTGCATACACGCATATCCCATTCAGCTATCGCAGCCTTGTTTTGTTGTTGTTGCTCTGTTTCCTTACCAGGATGCGAGGGCGAGCGGTGATTCCGCACTCTCATCTCCCTGCTGGGATTTGTTAGCCCCTATGCGCCGAGTGGTGAACTACCACAGTTCATAGGTTGGGCAACAGCAGGTTGAGCTATTGATGCATCTGGTATTGGTGGGCGAGTAGGGGCGAGTGGGTAGCTCCCACACTCCTGCACTCACCGTGGCCACATATTCCATTGCAGATTTCATTGAGTTATGCATTGCGATCCTTGTCTCCCTTCCTTGGTTGTAGCCTTCGGCTGTTCTCCCTAATCTCATGCATAGTGTCTGCATTTTATTCTTGCTGTTTACTGTTGTTTATAGTTGCTCTTCGTACTGTGGTTTGAACCCATATCTCTCTGGGGCTTGGTTTGTTTTCTTTGCCTGTTGTGTTGTCCAGGTTATTCAGCTGGTCGTGGAGCTAACCCAGCTGGAGGTGCCCCAGGAGGTAGTTAGAGTGTCCCAGTAGCATATAGCATATTTATATGTATCAATACAGTTAGCCAGGGGATGCCTTGTGCTCTGGTTGTATGTTTTTGGGATGCCATTTTCTGTGATGTATGTTATATGTTTGTATCCGTCGTTTGGTTGGTTTTGTAGCAAGGATTATTTTGAGTATTGTTGTATTTAAAATTATATTTTTTAAACCGTCTGGCCAAAAGCAAAAATTTTACCCGCTTTTTAGTAGCTTCCGCTTGTGTTTGTATGATTTTACTCTGTTGTGAGCACGAGGCCTGACATTTTTGGTATCAGAGCCTAAGCTGGGATAAGCTCGATTTCTTTGATCACACTCGATTCTAGGCACAGTGTCGTGTGTTGCATGTGCTTGACTATGTGATTACGTGCTGTATATTTGTGTTTATGCTATCTATGCTGTATCTGTTCTCTGTTTCCTTATCCTGTTGAGTGCATTTGTAGATGCCGCCTAGACGTAGAGCTAGAGGTAGGGGGCAGTTCCAGGAGTCAGAGGGACAGAATGTTGATCAGCGTAGTGTTCGTAGTCATACTCGCGACAGTAGCGAGGAGGAATTTGAGGTTGTGGTGCCTCCCGTGGAGAGGATGGACGTCGTGATAGCACGGTTTCAGAGGATGAACCCCCCAGTCTTTAATGGTGACGAGTCCAGTGAGGATGCGGACTCGTGGCTCCGGAATATTATTGGTCTTTTCGATCGGGTCCAGTATGATGATGGTCTTTGGTTGATTTTAGTGACCCTATTGCTTAGGAAGGCTGCAGAGCGCTGGTGGCGAGGCGCTTCTAGCACTTTGGAGGAGACCGAAGTTGGGATCACTTGGGATAGTTTCTGTACTACTTTCCGGCAGGAGTATGTACCCGAGTCTTATGTGAACGCCCGGGAGCGGGATTTCGATCATTTGGACAGGGCTCCATGACTGTGAGGGAGTATGCTCGTCAGTTCTCTTCTTTATTGGCATACGTTCCCCATGTTTCTGGCCGGGAGAGGGCCAAGAGGACTAGATTTCTTGAGGGCTTGAATGAAGAACTGTATCAGATGGTGCTTACAAGTAAACACAAGAGTTATGCTGAGGCCGTGGATGCTGCTATTGATATCGAGGAGGGGTTGAGGAGTCGTCGTGCTCATAGGCAGCAGTTGGCTCAGGGTGGTCGTCCCACTAGTCAGGGAGCGCAGTCTTCTCAGGCTTCCCAGTCAGCACATCAGCCCCAGCAGCAACAGCAGCAGGTGGCACAGCAGTCTGGCCGTCAGAGGTTTCGACCCCGTGGCCAACAGTTCAAGAAGAAATCTGGTTCTGGTTCGTCTGGTTCAGGTAGCTCGAGTAGCAGCGGTTCTCGGGCCGATTTCTGTGGTTATTGCGGTGGGAAGCACCCATCGACTCAGTGCACTGGTGTGCAGGGCTCTTGCCATATCTGCGGTCAGTATGAGCATTTTGCTAGGGTATGTCCATCAGCTGGATCGCAGCAGACTGCGGCCCAGTCTCAGGGTCGTGGAGGTCAGTCTAGGGGACGTTCCCCTCAGTTTCAGCAGCCTAGGATTAGTGAGACTCAGTTCAGGCCGTTCCAGTAGCCTGGTCCGTCGCAATTTGGACAATTGTCTCAGCCTTTCTATTCTGGACCCCAGCATGCTCAGGCCAACGCCATCACTAGGGAGCAGGCGGAGGAGACACCAGGCCGGGTGATTGCAGGTACTTGTCTTGTTTTCGGTTTTCCTGCACGGGTGTTGTTTGACATCGGCACATCGCATCCATTCATCTCTGATGCATTTGTTATTGAGCATGGTCTGTGTACCATTTCTTTGCGCGATGTTGTTTCTGTTTCTACCCCTGGCAGTGTGAGCCTGTTTTCCCAGGAGGTTTTGTTAGATGGCGTGTTGCGGTTTGGTGAGCATGTGTTGTTAGCAAATTTGATCCGTCTTTTGTTGTGGGATTTCGATTTCATAGTTGGGATGGATGTTACTTGTCTTGTTTTCGGTTTTCCTGCACGGGTGTTGTTTGACATCGGCACATCGCATCCATTCATCTCTGATGCATTTGTTATTGAGCATGGTCTGTGTACCATTTCTTTGCGCGATGTTGTTTCTGTTTCTACCCCTGGCAGTGTGAGCCTGTTTTCCCAGGAGGTTTTGTTAGATGGCGTGTTGCGGTTTGGTGATCATGTGTTGTTAGCAAATTTGATCCGTCTTTTGTTGTGGGATTTCGATTTCATAGTTGGGATGGATGTGTTGTCCAACTATAGGGCCTCCGTGGATTGTTTTCATGGGATTGTGCATTTTAGGCCTTTGTCTGCCGAGAAGTGGTACTTCTATGGCCAGGATTCTCGATCGAAGATCCCGTTAGTTTCCACGATGGAAATGTTCAGCTTGTTGTCTTTAGGGGGTGCTGGTTTCATGATCTACGCTTTGGATGTGTCTTCTTCTTCTCGTGTGTAGATCAGTGACGTTTCTGTGGTGCGACATTTCCCGGATGTGTTCCCGGGGGAGATTCCTGGTTTTCCTCCGAGGAGGGAGATTGACTTCAGCATAGAGCTGGTGTCTGGCACAGCTCCGATTTCTCGTGCCCCGTATCGTCTGGCGCCTATGGAGTTGAGAGAGCTCAAGGTGCAGTTGGACGATTTGCTAGAGAAAGGTTTCATCCGACCTAGCATGTCGCCGTGGGGAGCGCCTATACTGTTTGTGAAGAAGAAGGATGGATCAATGCAGATGTGCATTGATTTCCACCAGCTGAACAAAGCGAAAGTTAAGAACAAGTACCCTCTACCCAGGATCGATGATCTGTTTGATCAGCTGCAAGGTTCTGCGGTGTATTCGAAGATTGACTTGCACTCAGGGTACCATCAGTGAGAGTGAGAGATCAGAATGTCGTGAAGACTGCTTTTCGTACCAGGTACGGGCATTTTGAGTTTCTGGTTATGCCGTTTGGTTTGACAAATGCCCCAGCAGTTTTCATGGATCTGATGAACCGGGTCTTCAGAGAGTTCATAGATCAGTTCGTGATTGTGTTCATCGACGACATCTTAGTCTATTCAAAGACTCCTATGGAGCACAAAGATCACTTGAGAATTGTCCTTCAGAGGTTGAGAGAACAGCAGTTGTATGCTAAATTCTCCAAGTGTGAATTTTGGTTGGATCATGTCGTATTTCTGGGTCATGTCATTTCATCCTGGTGCATGGAAGATGTACCATGCGTTGAAGCCGCACTTCTGGTGGGCTGGCCTGAAGAGTGACGTTGCTGGTTTCGTTGCTCGTTGTTTGAATTGTCAGATGGTTAAGGCCGAAAGGATGAGACCTGGTGGTTTGTTGCAGAGTTTGGAAGTACCCCAATGGAATTGGGAGCACATTGCTATGGATTTCGTGACGCATCTTCCTCGTACCAGCAGAGGATGTGATGCTATTTGGGTGGTTATAGACCGGTTGTCGAAGTCTGCACATTTTATTCCCTATTGCATGACCTTTCCTCTGAAGAAAATGGCGAGACTGTACGTGGATTTTGTGGTTAGATTGCACGGATGTGCCTGTTTCGATCGTTTCCGACCGAGATCCAAGGTTTACTTCCAGGTTTTGGAAGGGTTTACAAGCAGCTTTGGTTACCATATTGGCTATGAGTACAGCATATCATCCCCAAACAGATGGCCAATATGAGCGAACTATCCAGACTTTGGAGGATATGTTACGAGCTGTTTTGTTGGATTTTGGAGGTATCTGGCAAGACGCGTTGTCTTTAGTGGAGTTTTCCTACAATAACAGCTATCAAGTGACGATTGGCATGGCGCCGTTTGAGGCTTTTTATGGCAGGAAGTGCAGATCACCAGTGTGTTGGGAATAAGTGGGGGAGAAGCAGCTATCTGACCCAGATTTTGTGCAGCAAATGAAGGATCATGTGATATAATTCGACAACGGATGAAAGCTGCCTAGGATCGCCAAGCCAGTTATGCGAATAAGAGGCGTCGACCACTAGAGTTTCAGGTTGGTGATCAGGTTTTCCTTAAAGTTTCTCCGTTTCGCAGTGTTATGTGCTTTGGACACAAGGGAAAGTTAGCCCCTCGTTACGTCGGACCGTATGAAATTGTCGAGAGGATTGGCTCTCTAGCGTATCGGCTATTGTTGCCTCCGGAACTATCTTCTCTACATGATGTCTTTCATGTTTCCATGTTGAGGAAGTACGAGCCAGATCCGTCTCATGTGCTTAGAACTGATGAGGTTGAGCTAGATCAGACGTTGAGTTATCAGGAATATCCCTTGCAGATCCTAGGCAGAAAAGAGAAACAATTGAGGAATAAAACCATTCCGTTGGTAATGGTGCAGTGGAGCAAACATGGTAGGGAAGAAGCTACTTGGGAGCTGGAAGAAAAGATGCAGCGCGAGTGGCCGCATCTGTTTGAGTAACTGTTGTGTTAGATTTCCAGTAGCTGTTAGTTTTTGGTTGTATTCCTTCCCTAGCTGTTGTTAATTGTTTGCTCAGTTATCTTGAACTCTTGGCCATGTGATGGGTGAATTTTCTGTTTTGGCCTTCTGTTGCTGTGTCGAACTTTCATAATTGTTGTTTGATTTTGAGAATGAAATCCTTTTAAGTGGGGGAGAAACGTGAGACCTGAAATTGATAAAGATTAATTGTTGGATTAATCGGGTTTAAGAATTTTGGAATTTTTCGTAAGTTTGGTATTTTGAGTTAGAAGCTGGTCGGTGGTGAAATCCAGTCGCCGCGCGTAATTGGAAGCACAGGAGATCTAAACGTCGTCGTTTAGGTGTAGTCTGGTAGAGCGTTTGTGTTCAGACGTTTCCCTTAGCGTGTTTTTACGTTAGTTGAGAAACGCCGCCGTTTGAGTAAGTTGGTGCGACGTCGTATTGGGTATCACGTATGGTACCAGTTGCGAGGAGTCTGTTGCGTGTGTGACGTCTGGTTGTAGCGCTAAGGGATCCATTCGTTACGTGTATTCTGATTGTCAGGCGTCAACGCCAGTCAACACTCCTGTAGCACGCGACTACTGGTGCGCGAGAGTTATGCGATGCCGTTTAATTAAGTTGGAACACAGCGTTTTGGTTAGCGTCTGGTACCAGCTTTTGGTTTGAGAACCAGTCGTAAGCAGTGACCAGCTTTTGGGTTGTTAGATATCCAGACATTGGCTTAGCGACCAGCTGCTGGTTATGCAAGACACCAGCTTTTGGTTCAACCAGTCGTTGGTTGTTATGCGACTGCTGGTTGGGATTTCAGTAGTGCAACGACTGATTTTGTCGATGGATATTTTAACCAGCTCGCGTGTATTTAAGGAAGACTTGGGCTTTGATTTTGAGCACCAGATCCCATACTTAGCGAAATATTCTCCCGATTGTTGTTCTTCGCTTCGAACCCTCGGTTACTGTTCACCTTGAGTTTCTCCGGCGAATTCCCGTCGTTTCCGGCCATCGTTTGGTACGTTTGAGGTAGCGTTGGACTCTACTCGAGAAGCTCTTTCTTTCCATACCACTTTTGGAGGCTGCGGTTGGCAAGTTGTGGAACGCAAAGTTGCTGCCCGTTTGTGCGTTGTGTAGTTCAGGTAGAACTTCATTCCTTTCGTGATGAGATCTTGTTCCTAGCTTTGAATTAAGCTTCCAGTTAAGTTGTATGTGTTGATTGGTCGCTGGTTTGAGTGTGACTCCCAGCCGTGAGTTTCTGTTTATGGCCGTCAGTTTCTGTTAGTGTTCCATGAACCTTG
The DNA here is from genome assembly GCA_001598015.1 of Dorcoceras hygrometricum. Taxonomy (NCBI): domain Eukaryota; kingdom Viridiplantae; phylum Streptophyta; class Magnoliopsida; order Lamiales; family Gesneriaceae; genus Dorcoceras; species Dorcoceras hygrometricum. Next base: position 26,481 of record KQ999333.1, on the reverse strand, counting down.
CGTGTGTTTAGCAGGTGTTAACCAGATCTCTCGGGCTTTTTTGTGGTGAACTTTTAGCAGTATTGAGGTACGGATTTGGAGCTTGTAAACCAGCATATTCCTGGCTTGAATAATCTGTGAGATGGCTAATTGTTGGCTGCCATGTATAATTGCTTTTGTGAATGGACGTGTATGATTGATGTTGCATATGATTATGCTATTGTTTATTAGCTGTTGCATACACGCATATCCCATTCAGCTATCGCAGCCTTGTTTTGTTGTTGTTGCTCTGTTTCCTTACCAGGATGCGAGGGCGAGCGGTGATTCCGCACTCTCATCTCCCTGCTGGGATTTGTTAGCCTTGAGTTATGCATTGCGATCCTTGTCTCCCTTCCTTGGTTGTAGCCTTCGGCTGTTCTCCCTAATCTCATGCATAGTGTCTGCATTTTATTCTTGCTGTTTACTGTTGTTTATAGTTGCTCTTCGTACTGGGGTTTGACCCCATATCTCTCTGGGGCTTGGTTTGTTTTCTTTGCCTGTTGTGTTGTCCAGGTTATTCAGCTGGTCGTGGAGCTAACCCAGCTGGAGGTGCCCCAGGAGGTAGTTAGAGTGTCCCAGTAGCATATAGCATATTTATATGTATCAATACAGTTAGCCAGGGGATGCCCTGTGCTCTGGTTGTATGTTTTTGGGATGCCATTTTCTGTGCTGTATGTTATATGCTTGTATCCGTCGTTTGGTTGGTTTTGTAGCAAGGATTATTTTGAGTATTGTTGTATTTAAAATTATATTTTTTAAACCGTCTGGCCAAAAGCAAAAATTTTACCCGCTTTTTAGTAGCTTCCGCATGTGTTTGTATGATTTTACTCTGTTGTGAGCACGAGGCCTGACATGCGAGCTGGTTCAACGGTAACAGTCTGGTTTGTTAAAACTTGAGCTTCAATAGCTCAGTGTTCTTGAATGTTTATGTATCGAGATATAGATTGAGTAATGAATTAAAATCATTCGGAAATAACTCAAACTAAACTCTTATGTTCGAAAGCCTTTAAATAGTTTTATGTGTTGTAAACAAATATGCAATGCGTGAATGTAAATGCATAAAGCAGTAAAGAAATACGCTGTAATTTGTTTATGGAAGCTCGGAGCTCAATCTCCTACGTCTCCCCTTCTTCCGCAATCGGGAAGGATCCACTAGAAGGCTTTGATTACAGCGACTCTTCGCTACAACCCACTCCTGCGACCAGCAGTCGCAGGAACTCCTCGCAACAACCACCGCACACTAAGCCCGCAAGATGTGTGTCTAACATCACTTCTTTTATGCCTCAGTGATAAAGGCTACACACACTTCTTTAACGTCTCAGTGCGAAAGACAACTAGACTTGTTTAACGTCTTTGTCCAAAGACTACAATGGAGAGTTTTGTTTCGATTCATTCAGCTAATCTAATCAGCTCTCTCAAATATATGTGAGTGAATCATGTGTGAGATTTACAGTGTAAGTACAATCTCTCAAGGATGAAATCACACACTGGGAAGTGCTCCTATCAGAGCTGGCTATTCATTGTCTTCCCAGGGTTGTTCTTTCTTCTGCTATTCTTGTTCTGGATTTGCACAACACCCAATCTTTCTCCTTTTTGCGCATACATTTTCTGTTTATTTTCACCGGATATATAAAGCCTCATGTTTGGATTTGTCCTTTGGACACAAAGTTGTAGCCGTTCTGAAAGTCTTTTGACGTATTTGTACTTTGCGTCCTTTGGCTTTTAATGCGTTGCAGGATTTATTTGACTTGAGCTCTTTTCACCGACGCTTCTGCATCCTTTGCTAAATTCGAGCTCTGCTTGTCTAGATCAAACAATTAGTTTGTCTTCTAGTATCCTGAGATCAAACTAATTTTGATCTGGCACATGGCTTCTGATTTGCCCTACCAGCTGGTGTCCTTCCAGCTGGTTTTCTTCAGCCGTTTTCATCCTGAGCTAGTTGCTCATTTAGCTTGTTCCCCAGCTTTACTCCATTCCCAGCTGGTTTCCTTGCAGCTGGTTGATTCTTTCATTTCAGGAGTCTTCCTCTATCTGCATCTTTGAGATCATCCTTTCTCACAGATATCATATCGACAACTGGTTTCTCTGCTCCGAGCAGTCTGCTTTTGCCTATCTTCTGATTTGCTCTTGTCGGCTGGTTTTGAGCTTGGATGCTTTTGTTCTATTATTCTTTTGTCTTCAGCTGAGCTCCCAGCTGATTTTCTTTCACTGGTTATGCCTGAGCTTGTCTCTCTAGCTTTTTATGACTTTGCTAGATAGAGTCCCATCTTGAAAAATCTTGCACCAGTGACTATATCCCTTCGTTCTTGGGATATAATATTCAGTTCTGATTCATTCTACCATAGGACTGAGATTCATATGATGAACTGATTATAAGTGCGTTCTATGATCATACCTGCACTTGATCACCGCACTTGTCTATGCAACGACACTTGAACACTGCACTTGTACGTTGTACTTGACTGCGCTTGAGCCGTTCTGCACTTCATCTCCCTGCACTTGAACTCTGCTCTTCTTATTACTCTGTGCTTGATCTTCGTGCTGGTCCTGCTCCAAGCAGGTGAACCAGCTTGGTGTTCCCTGCATTCTGGAAGTAAACTACTGAACCAGCTTGGGTGTCCCCTTACTGTTCCAGCTAGATATCTTTGACCAGTCTAGATCAGGCATCCCCTCACTGTTCCACTTTGGATATCTTCATGTCTACTCCAGACTAAGCAAGCTACGCATTTCACGTTGAGAGTTAGTACAATAATAGCAGATTTTGTGTGAATCAAAACTTATATTCTGATCTGTATAAACAGATCCAACATCGTACCATACATAATACTACCTATTGCCAAGGCATATGGCACAAGTGTCATACTCTCTATCTACTCATCCATCTTCGGACACATAGAATTGGATACAGTGACCCCGTGGCACATAGGTAGGTATCCTCTCTTGGACTCTTCCATAGAGAACCTCTTAGGTATGGTATCGATGTAGGTTGCTTGGGTGAGTCCGAGCATATTTTTCGATCTATCTATATATCTGTATTCCTAGAATATAGGATGCTTCACCCATGTCCTTTAGCAAGAATCTACTAGACAATCATACTTTAGTTGACTGCAGCATTCCTGTGAGACCTGGTTTTGTAATCGAGATTTATTGTTGGAATGAATCGATAAATAGAGGTTCTGCTGGTTTAAGATCTCTATTTGAGTGTTTGAGTTGCATTTTTGGGTTCCATTTCGTGTGTTGAGAAATTCTGGAGATTTTGTATTTTTCGTATATTTGAGGTACTTGCTGGTTGACGTGTCAGCTGGTGTTGAGAGCTAGCGGCTGGTCGGTGGCAAAACCAGTCGAAGCGTGTTTTAGCACGAGCTTCTGGTTGCGCGTGTTGAGATCAGCAGATGCGTTAGTGTATTTGCGTTGAGGATCAAAACGACTGCGTTTAGATTAGTTGGCGCGACGTCGTTTGGATGTTGCGTCTGGTACCAGCTGGTAGATTTTGTATGTGTGTCTGCTGGTTGTTCAGCAGATGTAGATGTCAACGCGGGTCAACTTTCCTGTAGCTCGAAGAAGAGACGTCGTCGTTTCGTTGTTGCGACTGGGAGTCCAGCTACGAGTAAGTTTCGCTGTTGGAAGCGTGTTTTTAGCACGAGCTTCTGGTTGCGCGTGTTGAGATCAGCAGATGCGTTAGTGTATTTTGCGTTGAGGATCAAAACGACTGCGTTTAGATTAGTTGGCGCGACGTCGTTTGGATGTTGCGTCTGGTACCAGCTGGTAGATTTTGTATGTGTGTCTGCTGGTTGTTCAGCAGATGTAGATGTCAACGCGGGTCAACTTTCCTGTAGCTCGAAGAAGAGACGTCGTCGTTTCGTTGTTGCGACTGGGAGTCCAGCTACGAGTAAGTTTCGCTGTTGTTGCTTGCTGTTGGTATTTCGCGAGAGCTAGCGACTGGATGACGTCAGTGGAGCGACGTCGTTTGAATTAGTTGCAACGCTGCATTTTGAGGTTGCGACTGGAACCAGCATAGAGAAGCGTTGCGTTGTTTTGTTCTTGCGACTGGATACTCAGCTGCTGATATAGTATGCGACGTCGTTTGAGTAAGTTGGTGCGACGCCGTTTTGGAGAACCAGCCGTTAGTTTTTTTAGCAATTGTTGGAGAGATCAGCTGTTGGTTCTTGCGTCTGCTGGTTTGGGGAATTGTTGGCGTCGACTGGTTTTGTCGGTGGACAATAATTGGTATTGATTTCCAGTCGTTGCAAGTGCTATTTATAGGAAGACTTGGTCTTCGAATTGTTGTATCATTTCCATACTTAGCAAATATTTCCAACCTTTCGTTCCTTATCTTTCGAACCCTAGAACACTGTTCAGCCGTGAGCTTTCCGGCGATTTCCCGTCGTTTCAGGTGGTTGTTTTGCTCGTGTGAGGTAGTGTTGGACTACTCTTGAGAAGCTCTTCCAACTCATACCAGTTTTAGAAGCTGTAATTGGCTAGTCGAGGGACGCGAAGTTGCTGCCGTTCGAGTGTTGCGTCGACTTGGTAGAGCTACGTTCTGGTTTTCGGTGAGACCTTGTTCCTAGCCATAGTTTTTAAGCTTTCTAGGTAATTGTTGAGGTTTATGGAGCAGCTGGTCGAGTGAGACTCCCAGCCGTGAGCTAGTTTAGCAACCTGTTAGATTTACGTTG
>KQ999333.1:2255-21005 GCA_001598015.1 Dorcoceras hygrometricum | reverse complement strand
GGTGCCCCAGGAGGTGGCTAGTGTGTCCCAGTAGCATATAGCATATATATATATATATATATATGTATCAGTTAGCCAGGGGGATGCCCTGCGCTTTGTTGTTGTACCCGTAGGGGAATATGATACATGTTTGAATTATGTATGTTTTATTGTTGATTGTTTTATGATTCGGGAAACTTATTTTAAGTATCGTTGTATTTTATATTATATGTTTAAAACCGTCGGGCCTAAAAGCAAAAATTTTATCCACTTTTTGATAGCTTCCGCATGTGTTTATCTGTTGTGAGCACGAGGCCTGACAATTCCTAAATCATTCCCAATGAGTAGAATGTCATCAACACAAAGTACAAGGAATGTCACAGCATTCTTAAATACCTTATTATACACACATGGCTCCTCAGGATTCTTGATGAAACCAAATTCTTTAATCGTTTCATCAAACCTCGGGTTCTAATTTCCCGATGCTTGCTTGAGACAATGAATCGATCTCTGAAGTTTGCATATTTTATGCTCCTTTCTTACGGATGTGAAATCCTCAGGATGCGTCATATAGATTTCTTCCTTAATGTTTCCATTAAGGAAAGCAACCTTCACATCCATTTTCCATATTTCATAGTCGTATCATGCAGCTATGGCTAGCAGGATCCTAATTGACTTGAACATTGAGATTGGTGGAAATGTTTTATCATGGTCAACACCTTGCCTTTGAGTGTAACCTTTTGCGATCAGTTGAGCCTTGTAGGTTAGTACCTTACCATCAGGCCCAAGTTTTCTTTTGTGTATCCATTTGCACTCAATAAGAACTATTCCTTTGGGAGGATTTACAAGAGTCCAAAATCGGTTCAAATGCATTGAGTCGATATCATATTGCATTGATTCAAGCCAAAAATTAGAATCAATATTGGAAATCGCCTCCTTGAAGGTTCTTGGATCACATCCAATAGTTTGATCACTTTGATCCTCTTCAAACAGGAAACCAATTTAACAGGAGCCCTAGGAACCCTTTCAGATCTCCTAGATATGTCCATAGAAAGGATCGGTTCTTGAGGTGTGAGAGATTCACTTGGTACTTCAGTTGGTTTTCGAACTTCTTCAAGTTCTACTATCTTGCCTTTTCTATCTAGTGGGAATTCCTTCTCTAAAAACGTGTCATTTTCAAAACAAATACTTTTGTTTCACTGGGATAAGAGAAGCAGTATCCAATATAATTCTTTGGAATACCCAGTGAAATAGCATAAGATGGATATATTATCCAACTTATCTCCCATTGTATGCTTCACGTAAGCAGGACATCCCCAAATCCTCAAGTACGAGTACTTGGGTGGCTTGATCATCCATAGCTGGAGTTTTATCCACTGTCTTTGTGTGGACATTGTTCAAAAATTACCGTTGTTTCGAGCGCATATCCCCAAATCAGGCAGGAATTTAAGTGAAGCTCATCATAGATCAAACCATGTCCATCAAGGTTCGATTACGACGCTCCGTTACATCATTGAGTTGTGGTATGGCCAGAGGGGTCTACTGTGAGAAAATCTAATTCTCCTTAAGATAGTCTTGAAACTCGGAACTCAAGTATTTTCCACCTCGATCAGATCGAAGTGTTTTAATACTTTTTTCCAGTTTATTTTCTATTTCAGCCTTGAACTCCTTGAACCTTTCAAAGGATTCAGACTTGTGCTTCATTAAAGTACAATTAACCATACCTAGAGTAATCATCGATAAAGGTGATGAAGTAGGTGTTACCGGACTTAGTACCACTGCTAAGGAGGTCGCACGCATCAGTATGGATCAAGTCCAATAGGTCTTGAGAATGATAAGGCTTGCCCTTGAAGGGCAATTTTGTCATTTTTCCCTTGAGACAAGACTCACATGTTGGTAAGGTGTTAATATCAAACGTATTAAACAGTGTCACTCCCAACCAACTTATTCATCATCTTTAAGTAAATATGACCTAGCCTAGCATGCCAAAGTTGTTCCAGGTTTAGACTATCATGTTTCCTTTTGATTTTATTGTATGTGTTTCCACATCGTGAGTTGGAACTTCTTTCAATTTTGAGTTGTATAAATCGTTTTTGCGTTCCCCAATTCTAGTTAACCATTCATTTTTGAAAATATTACAAATAGAATTAGCACAATAACAAGAATGTTCATCACTATCAAGCATAGAAATGGAAAAAATGTTCTTCATTAATTCAAGAATGAACAAAACATTCTTTAACAACTTGAAATTAGAATGTAGAAATAAATACACATCCTCTGTCACTGCGGCTGCAACCCTTGCTCCGTTTCCCAGTCTTAATTGGATCTCACCCATCCTAAGACATCGAATTCTTGTCATTACCTGCAAGTCATTGCAGATATGAAATTCACATCCGGTATCAAAGTACCTGATTGTCCCAAAAATAGGATCAAAACAAGTACAGGAGTTCAGAAGGGGGGGTTGAATGAACTCCTTCGATTTTTGAAATCTTTTAAAATGTTTTACACGCACGGCTTAACTTAAGTCCGAGTTACCAGACTTAAGGTATCTCAGTTTTATGCAAGTCTTTCGGCCAACAATGTTTGTGCGGAAAAAGGCCGATTAACTTGTGAACAGTAATAATATGTAAATTCAGTATTAAAGAGCGTAAAGTAAAGAGATAAGAGTTCAGGATTTGTTTCTGGAAGTTCGGATATTAATATCCTACGTCTCCCCTTCTTCCTCGGAAGGTATCACTAGAAGATTTGGTTGCACAGGTCTTCTGCACACACCCGATCACACAAGTCTCACTTGTATGAACTCCTAGACACTTCACAATCTATCACGCAGACGCAGCTGCTGATCTACAACACTTGTATATTTTCAAACGGCTTTTTGAGAAGCCCATTTGTTACACTCAATCAAATATTGTAACAATGAATATACGTATTTTGAGTACTGTAAACTCTCTGGTTTCTAAGACAATGAAACTCTGTTCAAGGGTTGAACCAGAGAATGAGTCGAAGGTATATCAATGAAAAACAACAGTATTGTTCTTCGAGTCTTGTGAGCTTTAATTATGCTTCAATAAGGAATAGCTCGAGAATTCAATTTGGCAGCGTTTCAGCAGTAGCAATGGCGAGAGTTATCTTCAATTCAAATCATCTGCTATTTATACTCTTCGTTCAACGGTCGATTAATTCTGATAAGGCAACAAAATCCTTTTTGAAATTCTGACACTAGTACGCCGTCAATCCTGCTCCACTACATGGTAAATTGCATATCGTCAGAGACAGAAATATGATTTCCATATATGTGTAATCCCGTTGTAACGACCTCTGCCAATGTGTACTATTTTTCCAAAAATAGTACCAATCTTGTCTCCTTAATTCCAGGCAATTTGTACGATTCTGTTATGGCCAACGATCTTTTCCAATTGATTATTCGATCGAATTTGAGTCAACTTTATTCTTGTGCCTGAAACCATTTCTGTTGGCAGATTTTTTTTGTTGAAGATGATGAATAGTCCAACACTGTTCAAAAATCTGTCGCGATAAACAATGTATGACCAGTTGCAAATTCAGAAATGATTGCGTCATCATATCTGTTCCTCTACTGTAGGTGACGTCATCATATCTGTTATATGACCATTGTAGCTAAATATGATGGTGACGTCATGATATCTGATATTCTACTGTAGCTGACGTCATCATATCTGTTGATAGCAAACGAAGCCCTGTTGAACTTACTGTTACGAAAACTGTTGATAGCAAACGTTACTCGCACTATTCCAAAAACAAATACTAAAGCTAAATCTGGTGTCAGCGACGATGAGTAGTACTGTTACAAGGTCTGTTGAATATACTCATCAATAGATGCGGCCCTTTCTGATGATAGAAACTTCACTGTTTCAATACCTGTTGGCAGATACTATCACCGATACAATAATCAAGTGCTGTTGGCAGATATCATCATCCTCAATACTCCATTAACAGTAGATTTCTGACCCGATAACCCGAATAACCAAATCGATAACTCCACTGTTCCAAGATCCGATTTGATCAACCCGAAATCATGTAACTCAAACCAATCACTGTTGTCAGCAACCTCTAATTTTTGTGAGAAGATTATTCGAAATTCATCGTTTAGGTCCAAATCTTTTCTTATTTTTGTTATCACCAAAACTATAAATTTTATCCTAACAATTTCCCCCTTTTGGTGATGACAAAACCTAGTAGCCAATATAAATGAATATGCAAAAGTAAATTACACACGAACTGCTGAATTCAAATTCCATTAACTGAGAGAATAGTACAAAAGATTTGTACAAGTGATTCTAGTCAAAATCCTCTTCTCCTCTTAAACGCTCCACTTCTGCTAAGCCTCCTTTCTCTTATCTGTCTATCTCTTTCTCTTTCCCGTCTATCTGCCTCACGAATTCATCGTTTAGGTCCAAATCTTTTCTTATTTTTGTTATCACCAAAACTATAAATTTTATCCTAACAATTTCCCCCTTTTTGGTGATGACAAAACCTAGCAGCCGAGATAGATGAATATGCAAAAGTAAATTACACACGAACTGCTGAATTCAAATTCCATTAACTGAGAGAATAGTACAAAAGATTTGTACAAGTGATTCTAGTCAAAATCCTCTTCTCCTCTTAAACGCTCCACTTCTGCTAAGCCTCCTTTCTCTTCTCTGTCTATCTCTTTCTCTTTCCCGTCTATCTGCCTCACAAAATCTTTCCGCAGCCTCTTCCAACTCTTCCAAACTTACAACATGTCCACTATCTCGAATTTGATCTGCAGGAGGTGGTTGAAGAGGTCTGCTGCTACTTCCAGGAAGTGAATGGGGAGGTCTGCTGCTACTTCCTTCCCCCTTTTTGGCATCACCGCTTCTTATGTAATCGACGATGTCACCAAATTGGGTGGAAAGGCTCAGGAGATCTGCTGCTATTTTTTATTGGAAATCTAACTGTTCGTTCCTTATAGCAGCAACCTGCCTATCCAAAGCAGTGATCTTGGCATCTTGATCTCTCTGACTCCTTTTGATATCCATTAAATCTTGAAAAACAGGTCCGCTTGGGCAAGCATACGAGACTGGAGAGTCAAGTCATTTTGTTTTAGTAGAGCTTCTCGAACTCCGATCTCAACAGAGTTGATCTTGGATAAGATTTCGCAGTTAGAATCATGAATGCGCTGGGACAAAGACAATCGGAGATCTTCAAGAGCATCAGTAAATACAGTAAAATCAACTGGTGCTGATGGTTGAGTGTATGTTCTTGCATTTAAAGATATATCATCCGAATTAAAATGCATTTATACGTCAGTGGAAGAGGAAGAAGACTCTTGATGTAGCGAGATGGCAGGAGGAGACACTGGACTTTGTACATAGTATAGTTGCTCCTCTTGCGCAACACTAGAAAAAATAGCAGGTCCCAAAGCGAAAGAATCAGCTTCTTGCAAAGATGGAGACGGGGAACAATAGACTGTAGGTGCATCTGAGTACGACTCCTCAAAATATAAATCTATCTCTAAATCGGATTGTACATTCGAATCGCCAAAATATCCAACAAAAGATTCTGTATGTACACCTTCTGTAAAACTCTTGAGAAAATCCGCTGGAAGTCGCTCCACTCCCAAATTATATACAACAATTTCTTGGCAAACATCTTCTCTCACGGGTCAATGACATCCAAACATACTGAATTGAATAATTTCTGTACAAACTTTGGTCCATCTCCAAGTCCCGATCAAACACGGGGCTGCTTCCCAATATTGTACAGGCTCAATAAAAAGGACGTGCGGAACAAAAATGTTGTCAATGACCGGTTCTGGCATCTTCTTTTGATTCAAAAATAACGACAAACGGCAACTACTTTTCCAAAAATCAGGACCCTGAAGAGGCGTCCAAACTCCATCAATCAAAATCATAGGCCTTACCCAGCAGGTGGATTTGGCCACAGAATAAAATCGGGCTAGAACAGCACCGCTATCAACAGAAGAATCAAAGACTGTGGAGGCGCATGGTTGTTCCATTGGTAGTCCATGTGCACACTACTGTGCCAATAAGTCTTCTAAAGATATGGAATGGACATCAGTCAGAAGATCGATGATTTGAGAGGTTGTTGCGGTCCAAGGCTAGCCAGGAGCAAGAGATTTCTGATGAGAATCCAAGAATTTCCTCAACAACAGTTCTCTATATTTCGCCAAAATATACCCCTTTCTCTTCACATCCATTGCTAACGAATCTGTCTCCTCCCACTCCAGCATAAGTTTCTCTTTTGCTTTTAACGCTAATAAAGCATCAAAATTCGACAATGTATTTAAACTGAAAGAATGAAAGAAGTCCACTACGTCGACCCATCACTGGTCCCTGATCTTGATCAAAAACTCGATATCTCCACAAATTATTTCAACCAACTCGTGGGCTGGATTCCCTTGAATAGGTTCATCCTCCTCCAAAATAGCTTTCCCCTTATCATGAATGGATATGCGGGGAAGACTGGCAAGATATACATCACGTTCCCGGACTTCATTGATTGAAATGAATTCACCAAGCCGAATTTTGGTAATCTCTGTGGCAGTAATCGATGGCAGCAGCATGTCATCTGAGATTGTAGCAGTAGATCATCGATTGACATGTGCTCCTCGTTGGTAAACATGCTGCTAACAGCTCTGTTCATGTCCTTGACAACCACTGGACTTTTGCTACCCGCAGCTTCTGTGATAGTCCTTGTACAATCTCTGGCTCACTATTTCTGGAGACAAAATCATCTAACCACAGAGCAAAATCATCTGCAAACATTGCTTCATCAACACCCTGTCCTCCGTGCTCTTCCTCATTAATGCCCAACTTCAAAGTATCCTCCAATACCTGTTCGATAGTGATATCTACCTCATCAGTGGGCTTAACAGCAGCCTCATCAGTATCATTAGCAAGTTCCTGTGTACCCATTTTTTCATCATCAGAACCCACGGGCAAAACCAATCTCCTCTTCCGTGATTTTTGTTTGGGCACAGGAGAAATGACAGCTGCCGCAACAAGGGTAGGATCAATGATCTGAAGTGGCACAACATCCTTTGTCATATTCACAATATCCAGACTTGCTTGTGAAGGTGAGGGTTTGGTCTTCACGGTGCGCCTCTTCTTTGGAATAGCCGGCGCATTATCCTCAGTGGCCACTCGCTTCTTTGATCCGGCAATTTCAGAAATAACCTTAATAGGTGTATCATCAGCAGATGAGGACTTATTTGTAGACTTGGATTTCCTCTTCACAATAGCCTCACTAACCATCCCCTGCTCCTCACGAGCATCAATTGTGGTATTCGTGGCAATGTAAGTGTTTACTGTTTTCATAGACAGAATTTTCGCAAGTGGGAAAGGAACACCTTCTCCCAGAGCAATAGCAGGGATGCCCTTCAACAAAACACCAATTTGCGCAGCAAAGCCCTTAGCTTTCCTCTGCGACTTATCCACCATGTCTTTCAGTACATTGAACAAAACCTTGCACAGTGACAGCCTTTACCAAAATATCATTCAACAGTCGAAATTCATATTTCATGTGTTTCGTTTTCCCATGAATTTCAACTTGCACACCCTTTTTCGAGAATATGCTCCTCGCATCATACACCCTATCCTTTGGTACCTCAGAAAAGTTCACAAGCCCTTCCGTGGGTAACTCAAAAACATGTGCAAACTGAGCCTGATAGAGAAGAACTTTCCTGATACTGCTCCAGTGATATCTTCACCCTGCACCAACGTGTAGCGAGATGGCAGGAGGAGACACTGGACTTTGTACATAGTATAGTTGCTACCTCTTGACGCAACACTGAAAAAATAGCAGGTCCCAAAGCGAAAGAATCAGCTTCTTGCAAAGATGGAGACGGGGAACGATAGACTGTAGGTGCATCTGAGTACGACTCCTCAAAATATAAATCTATCTCTAAATCGGATTGTACATTCGAATCGCCAAAATATCCAACAAAAGAATCTGTATGTACACCTTCTGTAAAACTCTTGAGAAAATCCGCTGGAAGTCGCTCCACTCCCAAATTATATACAACAATTTCTTGGCAAACATCTTCTCTCACGGGTCGCAGACATCCAAACATACTGAATTGAATAATTTCTGTACAAACTTTGGTTCATTGCGAAGTCCTGATCAAACACGGGGCTGCTTCCCAATATTGTACAGGCTCAATAAAAAGGACGTGCGGAACAAAAATGTTGTCAATGACCGGTTCTGGCATCTTCTTTTGATTCAAAAACAACGACAAACGGCAACTACTTTTCCAAAAATCAGGACCCTGAAGAGGCGTCCAAACTCCATCAATCAAAATCATAGGCCTTACCCAGCATGTGGATTTTGCCGCAGAATAAAATCGGGCTAGAACAGCACCTCTATCAACAGAAGAATCAAAGACTGTGGAGGCGCATGGTTGTTACATTGGTAGTCCATGCTCACGCTGCTGTGCCAATAAGTCTTCTAAGGATATGGAATGGGCATCAGACAGGAGATCGATGATTTGAGAGGCTGTTGCGGTCCAAGGCTGGCCAGGAGCAAAATATTTCCGATGAGAATCCAATAACTTCCTCAACAACAGTTCTCTATATTTCGCCAAGATATACTCCTTTCTCTTCACAGCCATTGCTAACGAATCTGTCTCCGCCCACTCTAGCATGAGTTTCTCTTTTTCTTTTAACGCCAATAAAGCATCAAAATTCGACACTTTATTTAAACTGAATGAATGAAAGGATTCCACTACATCTACCATCACCTGGTCCCTGAGCCTGACCAAAAACTCGATATCTCCACAAATTAATTCAACCAACTCGTGGGCTGGATTCCCTCGTACAGGTTCATCCTCCTCCAAAATAGCTTTCCCCTTATCATGAATGGATATGCGGGGAAGACTGGCAAGATATACATCACGTTCCCGGACTTCATTGATTGAAATGAATTCACCAAGCCGAATTTTGGTAATCTCTGTGGCAGTAATCGATGGCAGCAGCATGTCATCTGAGATTTGTAGCAGTAGATCATCGATTGACATGTGCTCCTCGTTGGTAAACATGCTGCTAACAGCTCTGTTCATGTCCTTGACAACCACTGGACTTTTGCTACCCGCAGCTTCTGTGATAGTCCTTGTACAATCTCTGGCTCACTATTTCTGGAGACAAAATCATCTAACCACAGAGCAAAATCATCTGCAAACATTGCTTCATCAACACCCTGTCCTCCGTGCTCTTCCTCATTAATGCCCAACTTCAAAGTATCCTCCAATACCTGTTCGATAGTGATATCTACCTCATCAGTGGGCTTAACAGCAGCCTCATCAGTATCATTAGCAAGTTCCTGTGTACCCATTTTTTCATCATCAGAACCCACGGGCAAAACCAATCTCCTCTTCCGTGATTTTTGTTTGGGCACAGGAGAATTGACAGCTGCCGCAGCAGGAGTAGGATCAATGATCTGAAGTGGCACAACATCCTTTGTCATATTCACAATATCCAGACTTGCTTGTGAAGGTGAGGGTTTGGTCTTCACGGTGCGCCTCTTCTTTGGAATATCCGGCGCATTATCCTCAGGCCACTCGCTTCTTTGATCCGGCAATTTCAGAAATAACCTTAACAGGTGTATCATCAGCAGATGAGAACTTCTTTGTAGACTTGGATTTCCTCTTCACAATAGTACATTGAACAAAACCTTGCTCCAATTCACCTTCAATCCAAAATGAATCGCCGTCATCATCTGGAACCGTTCAGTGGTGACAGCATCAAACGAACCCGCTTTAACATTGACAGCCTTTGCCAAAATATCATTCAACAGCCGAAATTCATATTTCATGTGTTTCTTTTTCCCATGAATTTCAACTTGCACACCCTTTTTCGAGAATATGCTCCTCGCATCATACACCCTATCCTTTGGTACCTCAGAAAAGTTCACAAGCCCTTCCGTGGGTAACTCAAAAACATGTGCAAACTGAGCCTGATAGAGAAGAACTTTCCTGATACTGCTCCAGTGATATCTTCACCCTGCACCAACGCTGTTTCAAAGAACTGCTCTAGCTCCTTCTCATAAAGTACTGATTCACACCCCAGAAACCCTCATAGACCACTGGCCTCCAGTGCCTTGAACATGTTGAGCATGCCGTCATGATCAGGAATCATCAAAACCGATTCAAAGTTAATCTGATATGAGTTGACAATGAATATGGATGCCATTGTAGTTGATGTAGAGTGCAAAGAATGCCTGAAACAAGATTTTCTGCACAAGAACAAGAGAATGTGAGAGCAAGAGAATGCAAAGAGTACGATTGCACAGTAAGTTTTAGCAAATATTGGAAATGCCGTAAATAAAGACGGTGAATATGAACAGTCAGGAGAGAGAAAGAATGTTGGTGTGACGATGCGTATGAAGGACAACACGTGTCAATCATCAGACGGTGCGTACTATTTTTAGAAAAGATTTTGCAAATATTTTACCCGTACGGGAAAAGGTTAAAATAAAATCGACGCGCCAAAATATATAAAACATCACACCTAAGCAAATCTGTTTTTAATGTTTCGCGGGGATGGAACGGAATCTGGTAACAGATAAGCATCAATTGTGTACAGGAGATATCTGTTGACAGATCTCTCCTGTTCAATTGACTTCACGCTTAACAACACAGAGACCAAGTTCCCCCTACGATAGACAACCCTCAATCAGCAACGCTTACATAAGCAGTGCTGTTCCTTGTGAACATATGACCAGAGGCTGACGTAAGCATTGCTGTTCCTTGTGAACATATGACCAGAGGCTGACGTAAGCATTGATGTTCCTTGTCGAACAGCCTTCCAACGATAGCGTTGACGCAAGCATCGCTGTTCCCCCTGAACCTATGACTCGATGCTGACGTAAGCAAAGCTGTTCAACCTGCAAAAATTGTTAATGCACAGACCATTTTATGGCAATTCTAAGAGACCTAATATGTTCCTAAAATAGAAAAACTTAGCGTCTGGCAGAGGTTTGGTGAAGATATCAGCAACTTGTTGCTCAGTCGACACGTACTCCAACCGAACGTCCTTCTTCATTACGTGGTCCCTTATGAAGTGATGCCTAATGTCGATGTTATTGGTTCTGGAATGCAGCACAGGATTCTTGGTGATCGCTATCGCACTTGTGTTGTCACAGAGAATAGGAGCTTCGGAAGCATCAATGCCATAATCCTTCAATTGATGTTGAATCCAGAGGATTTGAGCGCAACAACCGCCAGCAGCAAGGTACTCTGCTTTGGCTGTTGACGTGGCAATTGACGTCTGCTTCTTACTGAACCAGGAGATTAGTCGATCCCCTAAGAATTGACATGTTCCACTTGTGCTCTTGCGATCAATCCTGCAACCTGCGTAATCTGCATCACTGTAGCCTATTAGTTGAAAGCCTGAGTCTTTTGGATACCAAAGACCCATGTTGGAAGTTCCCTTTAAATACTTGAGGATTCTTTTAACAGCAATATAATGTGATTGCTTTGGCTCCGCTTGGAATCTAGCACACATACAGGCAGCAAACATGATGTCTGGTCTGCTAGCAGTTAGGTAAAGCATAGAGCCTATGATACCTCGATACAAAGATACCTCTATGGCAGTTCCAGCTTCATCTTTGTCCATCTTAATTGAAGATCTCATAGGGGTTGCTGCTGCTGAGCCGTTGTCCATGCCAAACTTCTTCAGCAATTCTTTCGTATATTTAGCTTGGTTAATGAAGATTCCATTTTCCATCTGTCGAACTTGTAATCCCAGAAAGAAAGTTAGCTCCCCCATCATGCTCATCTCGAATTTATCCTGCATGAGCTTGGAAAATTTCTTGCATAGTTTGGGGTTAGTTGACCCAAAAATAATATCGTCAACATAAATATGAACTAATAAGACGTGATCATCCTTAACAATTTAAACAACGTCTTATCTACTGTGCCTATAGTGAACTTATGCTCAAGAAGAAAATTAGTGAGTGTATCATACCAGGCTATGGGTGCTTGCTTCAACCCGTATAGAGCCTTGTCCAGTTTGCAAACAAATCTGGATTTTTATGATCTATGAAGCCAAGAGGTTGTGCAACATACACTTCCTCTGTCAAGACGTCATTTAGAAAGACACTCTTGACATCCATCTGAAAGACCTTGAAGTCTTTATATGCAGCATATGCAAGGAACATGCGTATGGCCTCTAATCTTGCTACTGGTGCAAAGGTCTCATCAAAATCTATACCCTCCATTTGCCTAAAGCCTTGTGCAACCAGCCTAGCCTTATTTCTTGTTACTACTCCATCTTCATTCAGTTTATTCCTAAAGACCCATCGAGTTCCTATAACTGAATGATTATTAGGTCTAGGTACAAGTGTCCATACTTTATTGCGTTCAAACTGATTGAGTTCTTCCTGCATGGCATCTATCCAACTTGAGTCAGCTAAGGCCGCATCAACTATCTTAGGTTCTATATGAGAAATATATGCAGCATCAAAATGATCATGAGATAGCTGGACTCATGTGCGAACAGGAGATTGAATGTTACCTATGACTTGCTCAGGTGGATGATTTCTATTCCACCGAAGATCAATTCCAAAGGGATTTTCTCCTTGTTCCCCCTGTGTTTCTGACTAGATAAAAATGTTTGGATCTTCTGACGCCAATTGATGATTTTCATTGTTTCCTTGTGCATCAGATTCCAATTGGAGTTCTTGCTATTGTGTGTGAGTGCTGTTGTCAACTTTGTCATCCACTGTTGGTCTTGATACCACTTTAGAAGAAGTGCTTGCTACTGTTGCGTTAGCTGTTGGTGTATGAACAGTAGCATTTGCTTGCGCAATGTCTGACGTGGCAAGATCTGTTGGAACAACATTTTCTTGCGCGGTGATTGCTTCTGCTCCAGCTGCCGTAAGATCTCTTTGAGTAATAGTATGTTGTGTATCTACTATTGATTGTTCTTCAGCTGTGAATCTTTGTTGTGACATGTCATCATCAGATTCTTCAAGACTAGTTGATTCCAGACGTGTGCACAAGTCATGTAAGCTTGCAGCTGAATTTGATTTGAAGCTTGTCTCATCGAACACAACATGAGCAGATTCTTCAACAGTGAGACTCTTGATATTGAATACCCGATAAGCTTTGCTGACAACAGAATAACCTAAGAATATTCCTGCATCAAATTTAGGTTCAAACGCTGTTAGGTGCTTCTTTCCATTGTTTTGAACAAAACATCTACACCCAAACACCCTAAAATATGATATATCAGGTTTCTTGCCATGCCAGATCTCATATGGGGTTTTATCGTGCATCCTACTAATCATAGATCTGTTTTGAGTGTTACATGCTGTATTAACTGCTTCTGCCCAAAACTTTTGAGAAATACCAGAGTAAGCAATCATAGATCTAGCAGCCTCTTTAAGAGTGCGGTTTCTCCTTTCAGCTAACCCATTTTGCTGAGGAGTTCTTGCTGCTGAAAGCTCATGCTTAATTCCTAAGTCTTCCAGATAAGAAGTCAATTTAAAATTTAGAAATTTTGTACCGCGATCACTTCTTATCCGGTTGACTAAAAAAGCTCTGTCATTTTGTAAACGTTTCAAGAGACGTATCAGCTGGTCGGCGGTTTCATATTTTGCTTTTAAAAACAACACCCATGTATATTTTGAAAAATCATCAACAACTGCAAGGGTGTAGGACGTTCCCCCTAAGCTTGTTACTGAAATAGGACCAAAAAGATCCATATGTAAAAGCTCAAGGCAACGGGAAGAACGCTTTCCGCCTTTATTTTTGAAAGTCGATTTGATATGCTTACCAAGCTGACAAGCTGCACAGATCTTATCCTTAGAAAATTTTAATTTGGGCATACCAGAAACCATATCATGCTCACTCAACTTAGCAAGTGTTTTAAAGTTTAGATGGTTCATTCGTTGATGCCACAACCAACTCTTGGAAGAGTCAGCTGTAATACAAAGCTGTTCAGACTTCAACTGCTCTGACCAATCTATAACGTAGGTATTCCCCGAACGTTTACCTACCAATACAGTCAGACCATTTGAGTTATGAACTGTGCACGTGTGTTGTTGAAAATTAACTATGTTACCTTTGTCACATAGTTGGCTGATACTAATCAAATTATAACTGAGGTTATCAACAACCAAAATATCAGAGATAGAGATGTTACCATGGATAACTTACCCTTACCCACAGTGTTATCGTGTGCATTATCACCAAAGACAATTTTCGCTCCTTTGTGTTAACAACATCTGTCAATAGCTTTGGGTTCCCTGTCATATGGCGTGCACACCACCACAGTGTATGTTAGATGTGATAGTGGATATGATGGTTGTGACGCCCGAACCCAACGGGGCCACGAGAATTGGGATAAACAAAAATTTTCGAATAAAAGAAGGGCTAAATGATAATTTGTTATAAGCTTCATTTCTTATAACTCAAAGGAAACAAAACACGAGACAATTTCGAAGATCAGCAGGTACTTAAGTTCGCGCACTACTGCTAAAACATTTGCGGAAAACAGGGTATTTCATATAACTTTGCAATTACGGTTTACAACGGCTGCTATTCGATGTAAATATACAACCATTGCTACTGATTTAATACAGTACAACCTAATCAAAACAATACAAATTAGACACGGAAAACGTAGGCCTTGGATAAACACAACGCCACCCATCTGCTAATTTCAAGTTTCACCTGCTGATCCTCCACCAGTTGTCATACCTGCACCATTTTAAAAGCTAGTGAGCCTAAAGGCTCAGCAAGTAAAATCTGAGTAGTAACAAGTTCATAAAACGCAGACAGACATCTGTACAATGCATATGTTAAGGAACTTCAATATTCAATATCATTTTCATAAACATTTCAATGGCAGAAACAGAGGATGCTAACCCAGCTTCTCATTTCTTTCAATTTCATTTTCAGTTGATCATGGCATATAAGTTCTATGTGGTCCAATTTGCACTTTGATCAAAATGACTCCCGATATCAGTTTTAGCATATAGCTCATATGAAAGGGCAGTCGACATCTTTGACAACTGCTCACCCTTCTCCTTGGTGACCGTAACTATCTATGCCATAATCTAAAACATCTTTTTGTTCCTTAACAATCTTTTCTTTAAACATTCCTGTAAATCATCGGGTTCCATCATTTTAAACATTTGCTTCCTATTTTTAAAACTTTACTGAGTATTGAATTCGAATTTGGAAATATATCGTTAAACTGGAAATGGTTGAAAGAAAACCAGTCGCAAGACTAATACCTGCTGAAATGAATAGTACCAGTCGCAAGACTAATACCTGCTGAAATGAATAGTACCAGTCGCAAGACTAATACCTGCTGAAATGAATAGTACCAGTCGCAAGAAATAAGAACCAGTCGCAACAAGAATCCAGTCGCAACAAATAAGAACCAGTCGCAACAAGAATCCAGTCGCGAGATAAACATAAAGTGAAACGATGTCGTTGGGGTGATCAGCAGATGAAATAACAAGACTACCTGCTGATCTTACTATGACTTAAAGAAACGACGTCGTTAGCGCATAACTCAGTCGCTACAACCAGTCGCAAAGAAAAGTGCTAACACGATTATATAATTGATTAGTACCAGTCGCAAGACTAGTACCAGCTGGAATGAAAAGTACTTGAAACGAATATAGCAACTGCTGAATTCTAACAAAGGAAATACAGCTGCTGAATTCAAAATCACAATGCAGCTGCTGATTCCTAATCAAAGGAAAACAACTGCTGATATTAATAAAGAAAGACGCATCTGCTGATGAACAGTGCATCTGCTGAAATTTACGAAGACGCTTGTAATATCAAAACAATGATTTCGTTACCAGCCGTCGCCTATTAAACCAGACTTTATAATGATTCAACTAACAACTACTGATTACAAGACCATCAAATTTCGACATTACAACTATAGGAAGAACATTCGTAAACGCTATAACCATACAGCTGCTGAATCTTAACAAGTAGATACGGCTGTTGGATATATAACTCAACAATTGTAATATCAGAACAACAACGGTGCCATCAGCTGTTGCCTATCAAATCATACCAATGATTCAACCAGCAACTACCAATTACACAGTTATCAAATTCTAATATTACAGCTATTGTAAGAAGAACTTTCGTAGCATTTCTGGAAATAAATTCGAATCCTCAGTACATATCAAACTTCATAAACTTTTTGAAAAACATACTGGAAGCATTATAAACATCAAAACATCCTTTTCGAACCCATCTTTCCTTCCTTATCATGTCTAAATCATTTCAAACATGAACTTTAAATGTATCTATAACATACAGGCAAGCAGATCCAATAAAACACAATATATTCTTCAAATAGTGTAGAAAAAGATCAGCTTTTACGTGCCTTATTTGAAGCTTTGCAACAACAGCAATTCCTGCAGAAATCCTCCCTTTGAGCAACGCACGAACTTTTCTTGGAATTTCTTTGAAGAACACTTTAAATCTTTTCTTTGCAAATGATGAAAATCTTACTTTGAAAACAGGTTTTTATATGAAAGGGATTAGTGGCATGCTACTTGTGAAATCAAGCATGACACACCTTTGAAATTTAGTAAAATTTCCCTCATATCATTTTAACTTGTAAAACACCAAACCTTCTTTTAAAGAAATCATTTCACCTCCTTAAAACATCTTTTAATAGATTTAGAACCAGCTCGTGCATCGCTACTTGGAGTCGCCTGCTGGAACCAGCCGCAGCGCAAACTTACCTGCTGATATCAACAATTCAGCAGATACATGATATTTAAAATTGCCAAAATGGCCCATATGATTTATGAAATGCATAAATATGGTCCTAGGGATTTTGGGGCGTTACAGCGTATCTCTCTAAGGCCTGTTGGATTTGATCCACACTGATGTATGTGGCCCACTTAGCATTGGTACTAAGTACGGTCACACATACTTCATCACCTTTACCGATGATCACTCTAGGTATGGGTACTTGTACTTAATGAAGCACAAGTCTGAATCCTTTGAAAAGTTCAAAGAATTCAAGGCTGAAGTAGAAAATCAGTTAGGTTTCATTGGTAGGGAACATTGTGATGTTCTGAGCATGCAGATGGATAGTGACCTGGTGATCTATCGAACTACCCTCATTCGGACTTTCCAAGTGGTTACCATTTGTCGAGTGGATAAGTCCGAGGTCTTGGTTGTACTGATTAGTCCTCACGACTCGAAACGTCATTGAGACTCTACATGATAGGCGTCTCACTTTGACCCGTTTTCCGACTCACTTGGGGTCATTAGGCGGTGGGATTGGGTGAGATCTCGATGCATGTAGGAGTCGATGCTTCGTTGTCGAGGATTCACCGCTCGCTCTCATGCGTGGATATCCTATGATATCTGAGGGGATAATAGTGTATAAATCTCTGGCCAGAGTACTAGAAGTGTTTTAGGTAAATGGGTTTACCTAGTTACACTCGCGATGTCACTATTCGATCTCCAAGATGTATGCATAGCTATCGGATCTCTAGCGACTCTCGATTTACCAATGGTCGTTGATCTGATCGGGATATATGGATTCAAAGGACCGTAATGTATGCTAACCACGACCAACTGGTTCTTGCAGGCACTATCAGTGATACCTAGGGGATCATGGCGCGATTTTGCTAGGCGCTTTACCATGATCCGTTGGGCAAGTCCGAAATTGTGATTTCGGAGCCACAATGGTTGTGGTCCCACGGCTAGCTGTATCCCTGAACCATTGAGGGTCACACAAGTACTGGATTCGTGATTCCCGCACGGAAACTGAGCTCAATATGTTGAGCATAGGAAGAGGATTTTATGGAGTGCGACTTCCTAAAACTCAACAGGGGTGAAATTACGATTTCCCAATGTTGAGGGGCAAAACTGTCATTTTGGACTAGGTATCTGAAAAATTGTTTCTCACATCATAATACTCAGTTTTGGAAACTGAGCCGATCGGTCCGATCAGATCGACGATCGGAGTTATGATGAAACCGCAGTGGTTTAAATGAACCGAATGTTCATATGGACCTGGGTATGACCCAAGTCTAATGGGCCGGTTCAAGCCCATCTACCAACTTGATTTAATTAAGATGATTAGGGCTTTTGAAAAAACTTGCATCATAACAAAAACCCTAGCACCACACGCCGCCTCCCTCTCCCTCACCTCACTTCGCCGACCGCCGCATCACGCCGCCGCCCGCCATCATCAGATCTTCACACGATTGGACTTGTTCTGATCTGTGCAACGAGGTGATTCCATTCGTGATAAAAATCCATCAGCCTTCTAGTGCAGGCTGATCGAAGGAAGATCAAATCCGGTCGTGGACCTGATTAGACGTAATCTACCGCCGCCTACCGTGAAGAGCCAGTCTCCCTGTGATTCTGGTTGGAGCCAGGCGCCTGTCGCCAGCAAGGTAACACCCCGAGAAACGCCCTATGAATGGTTTATAGTGCATTTTTTATTGTATTGAACGTTCCCAGTGCTTATTTTAAACTTCCGCTGCGCCACCAGGAGACGGGATCCGGATCCGCCACCGCTTTCCCAACAGTGGTATCAGAGCTAAGGCTCGGATCCTTCAATACAGTAGTGCCATAATTTCATGAATCTCATGATTTTGAATTGATTGAACAAAAGAAAAAAATATATATTTTCTCGGTCTGCCGCCCGCCGCCGCATGCGGCAGCGCAAAACCCCGCGCGCCATAGCTCGCACGGCCGCGCGATGATCGCGCCTCCTGGCCGCGCAGCCTTGCGCCACTGTTTGG
>KQ999332.1:41189-69449 GCA_001598015.1 Dorcoceras hygrometricum | reverse complement strand
AAGGATTCAGTTCTGGTGTTTCCGCATGATTTTAATTTCATACCAGATCTGTCTCCGGTGCTCTTTGTATTTTATATGTTCAAGAACCTTGAGCTATTGCAGCTCGTTTATAGCAGCGCAAAATTTTTACTGTTCGTCAAATCAGCGCTGGCTATCTTTTTGATCCTATTTTCGGACCAACAGCACCAGATCAGACCATTGTCCTCAGTCCTCAGTCCTCGGGTCCCGAGGTGACGTATGAGGTATCATATTTTTTACATAACAATAATAGCTCAAATCAAGCATATAGTAATACACACTATTTTTCATAACATAATTGAACAAAATTAAAAATTTTCTACAATGAAAAAAACACTTTGGATGCAAAATGTAATATGTTTCGTTTTCAAATACCTTTCACTCAAGTTAGCAAAGATTACACAATATTCGTTCATAACATTTTACTATTGAAAATAATACTTAGGATAACATCTTTTTGGGTCAATAAATTGTGTGTAGCCAAACCAGTATGTATTATATAATTTTCGTTCGTCACATAACGGACAAAAAAATGATACTTTTGCTTGAAAATAGCACTTTACACATAAGAACAGTACTTCTCATAAATCGAGTCGGATCATCGATTCGATACACCAAGTTGAGTCATATGACGCTCAAACATGCACCTACCCAAGTTGTATCCAATTCAAGTAAAATGCAATCTCAGTACGCACAAAAATCCCCACAATGGGTCGTTATTCACTCTTTCTCGCCCACCACATTTAATTTAAATCATTTAAGCATTAATCAGGCTACATGTTAATTAATTCAGATAGCTATGCATTTAATTTTGTTCATTCATTAATTATTATTTCATGAAAAAAGAGATATCCTTATTATAGAAACATGCATGCATGCAAATGGCAATTAATTGGCTAGTATTCAGAGAATTTCGATGTCACTCTTGTTTGGGTATAGCTATGGTGCACTCACTGATGGATATTTATATTTCTTACATGTGAGATCAAAAATTGTACCTCGACTCGCATCTAACTTACCCAATATATATATGCCTATGCCTATCGTAAATGCGATTACGACTTCTAGGTAAATATCGAATTTTGATTATCAATATTGTGTACGATAACGAAAGCGATCTGTTATAAGTATATATGATCCATTTTTGTTCTTCATTTCCTGATCAAGATTCATTTAATAATATATAATATTAACCTGATTTTGTTGCTTTCCAATAGATACCTAGGAGACTATAATATAGATCACTGGTTCCTAATTAATGATCAAATCGATTATTAAATACAGCTCATGTATATTGTTGGATCATCTTTTTCCTTACTTTTTCCACGTTTCTTGCTAGAAATATCTACATGGATATTATTGATGCACTCGTTCAAAAATATCATTTACATCCAGTCTTCCTACAAACAGCCATTTTATTTAACATTAAGAAAACATTGATTTCTTTTAGAAAATCTGCGTCGCAATTCTCAAACCCAACACTTTGTTTAATACAATCGATCTTCTTACCGCAAGATCTAACAAAAATATTGTTCTGTACATCTCACCGCAAGATCTAAAAGTTTTTGGTTAATGAAATAAATGTTTTTGGTTAAACTAATCACATTGAAACTTTGGATCAGAATTTATAATAACTTAATCACATTTTCAAATGGATTTAATCGATTGTATGAAGAAAAGAAAAGCCTGTACGGATATATTTCCAGGTTCGCGGTTTCGATTCTCGTGTGGAGCATATTTTCTACAGAAATGTTGTGGGGTATGCTCTGGGTTGGTCTGTTATATAAGTCATCTCGCTCGGTTCCTGTCTACCCGCGCATATCCCTCGATTTAAAAATCTATGTGGGTCAAGATGCCTCTAACTTATTAGCCCTTTTGATAGACTAACTTACGAAAACGAAACAAGAAAAGCCATATATATTAAAAGCAAAAGAAAGGCGTGCGTGCAAAATGTGGAGTCAGTTTTATGAAATAACCAAAAGGTAACAGATCGAATGCGTCCACGGCCCCCAGACGTGAGCAAATATA
The DNA here is from genome assembly GCA_001598015.1 of Dorcoceras hygrometricum. Taxonomy (NCBI): domain Eukaryota; kingdom Viridiplantae; phylum Streptophyta; class Magnoliopsida; order Lamiales; family Gesneriaceae; genus Dorcoceras; species Dorcoceras hygrometricum. The sequence continues at coordinate 67,403 of KQ999332.1, read as the reverse complement.
ATATCGGCTCATTAGTTATATGTATTCGGAAATTACTTTACTTGGTGTTTAAAACTACTTCTACCCAAATTCAAACTTGGTTAAATATAATATTAATATCCAAGATGAAATTATTTTGCTTGATTCTCCACCAAAACTAAATCTATATGTATCCAACAAATAAAGAAGCAAATCTGTACTTATCAAATACTGGGCTCAGAGGCACCAATAGAGTGTCCAGATTATGTACCTATGACCAAATGGACTCAGATTCAGTCCCCTCTGTTGAAATTTATCTGGTGCGATTCACCTAACTGTTGTGGTGTGGCTCAAAAAAAATATTGGGTTGAAAGTACGATATATGAAATGCTTTTCGTTAGTAATTATAACACACCAACTAACCTTTATGCCCACAAAAAGTAAGTGCTCTCATTCATGAAGTGCAAGCTAGCTTCCTGGTTAAACTATCAAAACCAGTACATTTCTTCATTGAAATCTCATTTTGTGACCAAATACGTAATACTACAAGGCGACACGAGCCCACGTCCTCCTACTCCTCCATTGCTATATAATCCTCAAGGAAATCATCAATCCATAAGCATAAGAATTGAAAACCAAGAACTTCACTGAGTCAAGAATGGCCATTTCATCGGTTCCTCCCTTGGCCTTTGCTTTTGGCATTCTTGGTATATATGATTTCTATTTATGTATTTTTATGTCTCAATTCTCCCTTTCTTCAGGAAAATTATTTAATATTTTTATTGTTTGAGAAGAAATGTGTAATAGATTCATGATTTTGATCTTAATTTACATTGGTTTCTTTCTAGGCAACATTGTGTCGTTCTTGGTTTACTTGTCCCCAGCGTAAGGAGTTTAACCAACTGCCTCCTACCCATTATCTTGTTCTTTGTAATGCCATTTTATTGATTTTTTTATTTTTTTTTTCTATGTTTTTATAGCCCAACATTTTACAGAATATGGAAGAAGAAATCCACCGAAGGATTCCAATCATTCCCTTATTCAGTGGCGTTATTCAGTGCCACTTTGTATTTATACTACGCGTTTCTGAAAAAAGATGCACTCATTCTCATTACAATCAACAGCGTCGGCTGTGTTTTCGAGATCTCGTATCTCGCAATTTTCATGATATATGCAAAAAAAGAATCCAGAGTAAGCAGTGGCTCGTATGTATAATTCATATCAGATTTCTTTCTTAGTTTTCTTGAAATTAATCCACTGGTTCTAAGACGAGAAAAATTCATTTTTTCAAGGCGTTTACCTGCAAACTGCTCCTCTTATTTAATTTAACGTCGCTCGGATTGATCATCGGAGGCACACGACTTTTTTCACATGGGGATAATCGGGTCCGGATCGTGGGTTGGATCTGTGCAGCCTTCTCTGTCAGCGTCTTCGCTGCTCCTCTTAGTATCATGGTACGTTGATTTTTGACGGAATTAACGAGTTTGTGAAACAATTGTTTTTTTTTTTCTATACTTTGAATTTCATGCAGAGGCAGGTGATAAGAACCAAAAGCGTGGAATTCATGCCATTTTCACTTTCTTTCTTCCTCACACTTTGCGCTGTCATGTGGTTCTGCTATGGTTTCTTGATCAAAGATTACTATATTGCTGTAAGTTCAAACATTTATTCATAAACCAGTAAATTAAGCTAGAATTCAGTCTCAAAGTTATATATAATATATTGCTTTGGAAATTTTATAATAATAATAATGTATTGATTAACTAATTAGTATGTAAACAGGCACCAAATGTTCTAGGGCTTTCGTTTGGAATCATGCAGATGTTATTGTATGTGGTGTACAAGGATCGGAAGCAGCAGATTCAACCTCAAGAAGCTAACAAGGATCGGAAGGAGCAGATTCAACCTCAAGAAGCTAAGATACATGATTTGAACACCATCGAAGGACTTAACAAGGCGCTTGAGAATTCGATGAACGTCGTATCGAACGGTCAAGAGCTCGAGATCATTGTCATTGATCATCATGATGATGAAATCCCTGGCGTCGTTGTTATCCGGTCCAAAGAACCGACAACGAATTAACAAAAGTTTAAGGTTGATTATTAACACTATATGTAACGAAAAGTTAATCATTTGTTCCATTCTTAAGTGTAAGTTTGTCTTTGTGGGGGGTTTTTGTGGCAATAAACCAGACACTAATTGGTATAGAGTTCATATATGAAAAGAGTACTGTTATCTAAGCCTGCCCAGAGGTTCAAATAATGAGATCTTTTTTGGGTAATCTTTTAGGCTTCTTTCAAACTAAATGCATGTATGAACGACCGTGTAATAAAGTTTGCAAGTCAAATACCGGAATTATCCACATGGAAGATCCTCCCCAAGGTTTATATATATGTTATTATGTTAATAATAAAATAGAGATGAACGATTAGAATTATACAAAGAAGATGAAAACTTTCATAATTGGGCCAAATAACATTTGATCTCCTAAATCTTCACTTGAGGAAAGATGATAAGAATATTTAACCACCAAATCAATAATTCAGTTAATCAAACATTTTTTTATCTCATCTATCCTTTTTTTGCACGAATTTGTTCAAAAGCAAATGTTTCTATTTTCGGTCAGTATTCATGACATATCATGAATTAATGATATTAGAAGTGCGGTTTGTCATAAACAGAGGTGGAAAAACAAAAGCTTCTCCCTTTTCTTGAGGTGGAACATCCTCGTTCTTTCGTTGTACTTTGTAATATATTTCACGTAGCCATTGGTAAAGGATTTTTTGGTTAGACGCATAAGCATTTTCTTCGAACAAATATAGATCTGGAAGAGATGGATATTGGCTCTTTTTTGCTAACAGGGATATTCGCTCGTCTTTTAGTAGATGACTCCTCCATAATCAATCAAATCCTTTTTTTTTATCCCTGACTTCACGGGTTCGATTCTCGTGTGAAGCATATTCCCCACCAAAATATTGTGGGGATATGTTATGGGAGTTAGTCCGTTATATAAGTTTTCTCTCTCGGACCCCTGCCTACTCATGCATATCCCTCGATTTAAAACATATATAGGTCAAGGGACCTCTGACCTATATAGAGGGTTAGTCCATTAAAGGCTAACCTTTAAAAAAAATCAAATCCTTTTTTTGAGGTTTTAAAATAGGTCTTTATGTACCGCATGGTGATGATGCATTAATTGATTACGTATCCTTTTTCTCACTCAAACTTTACGAAAAATTAGACATATAGATCAGTTTGTCATCCACACGTTAATCTATCATCTTTATATTACATTATGTTATCACATTATAAAATAACCAAACGGTGTTTCGAGTAAATATTTAGCGGATTGTATTTCACATTGTTTTCTTCCACTTATGTCACAAAATAATTATATATATCGACTATAGAGTAATTGCAACTTCAATTTTAAAAAACCGATTCAGAAACTTTCATAACTACAAAAAACAGGAAATATTAAGTTTCTGTACCACAAACCCATCGTTTTCCTTTACCTTATAATACCTAAAAACCAATTCAATCTTTCTTTAAGTACCGTTGGCTCATTATAATGAAATTTGTTGCATACTATAATTGTATTTGCCCAAGCCCGTGTCCCTTTTGTGAGCCCAAGCCCAGATTCACTTACCATCTACACCGCTCATTTCTCGACGTTAATCTCGGCCGTCCTTTTGTTTTATACCGTGTGTATTGTGTTGTGTAGATACGCATTATACACGAGCCTATCTCTCTCTTCGAAACTCTAATCTCTCCGTCGCCTCTCTTCACCGTAACCCTACCGTTTCTACGCCGCCTCCCGGCTGTTCTTCTTCGTTGAAGAGACCAGCCCTGTGGTCTGTGTCTCTCCGTGAACAGAGACCTTGCTGCTCTCCTCCGTTGTGGTCCAGCCCTGTGTTCTATTTTTCTATGAACACTGTGAGGTGTTTTTTTGTGTTGTCCCGGTGAGGTGGCTTCCGATCTGTTCCGATCTTGAACCTCTGGTTCTGTGAGAAGGAACAGCGAGACCACGAGGGACTAGAGCGTCGTGTGTGAGGTTCGGGCTGTTGGGGTTCTTCGGGTGTGGGGTTCTTTCTCTCTGTGAGTGGGCTGTCTCCTACACTGTCCAACCTCGTGTCCTTTGCCATGGTTCAGTGGGGTTCCAGTTCTGTGTAGTGGTTTCACAGTCTCAGTGACTGAGTCGTGCCACGATCTTCTTAGATCTGGTCTCTTACTCCCTCTGTGGACAGCTTTGTGCTAACCCGTAAACTGTTATTGCTTTCTGGCTCTGTTTGTTGTCTGTGCAGGTTCTGGTCAAAGGCAGAAGCTGAGAAGCCGATCCACAACACATATTACTGTGCCAAATTATGGTCAACATGCACTCATAAGTCTAAATTGCAATAATGCATGTAAAAATGGAATTAGAATATGATTCCAGTTAATTGTTTAGTGGAAATTGGTGATGAACATTGAATCATATGGGTCTCACATGATTTCATAAGAGGCCCATGTAAACCAATACATAGGTGGGAATTGGTAGTCAGGTTAATTGGGATCATCGATATATGTCCAAGATTGAGATAACTCCGAAAGACTATAATATATTTCATATTTGTTAGCCATCACGGGAACTAAATATTCAATGCTAACTCATAGGTAAGTATTTATTCTTATATATTGGGTCACTAAAAATATAGAAGGCCCCAAAGGCCAAACATAGCCCAACGGGAGGTATATCAAATTAGGCCTTTTGTTCTTATGGTTTTGAAAATTAGTTGGATTAATACATGGGAAAAAACTCATATATGTTTATTCTAAAGCAGTATACAATGCACAAAAGATCATGCCGGTACGATTATCTAATTCTATCTTTTTTCTTATTATTCTTTCCTGTTCGTTTTATCATACCAGATAAAAAACCCTTGTATCATCAGGGTGATGGATTGGGTGACGATCCATCAACCTGTTGCTTCTTTTTATGAGGTGCAAACGGGAGAATTTATCCTGAAAGCGGAAGAGCTGCTTAAAATACGTGAAGCCATCACAAGGGTTTATGCACAAAGGACGGGTAAACCATTATGGGTGTATCTGAAGACCTGAACGGGATTCTGATCCTCTACTCTGGTTGATTGATTGATGTATAAGTATCATGTCAGTAATTCTAATAAAAAAAATGATTGAAACATCTAGAAATCGAAAGATCACAGGACACAGAATAAATATTGTATTTTTTTTTTCCCTTAATATATGGTTCTTGAGTTGGAACAAGGAAAAAGAATGAATAGAAACTGTTGAAGAACTCCTAAGATAAAGAATGATTGAAAAGAAACTGTGTTGGGGTAAAGCAAGGAAAACTGGTAAAAAAACGACCACACTAACTAATTGGGTGGTTGAGTTTTCACTGTCCGAAAGCTAATGCAAAGCATGATTGGATGTCAACAACTCAATCCTATTTATAGGACAACCACAAGCATTTATATACATGTATATATATATACCAACAGAACACCTTCTTTCTCAAAAGCTACCGACTTAACTCAACCATACTATTACACATCTCGTCTTGTCCGAATCAATAATCAGTGCTTTATTATTTATTGTAAGCGAATTCGATTTTCTTCTAATCTTTGAATACTCTTCTGTCAATTCGCTAAAAAGAATTAAACAAATGTTATATTATATCCCATCCCCCACTTTCAGCTCTGATTATGTCGTGAGGAGATCTTTTTTTAGCCTCTCTTAAGACTCTAACACTGCGCACATGTTTTTTTTTATGAACGAGATGTTTCTAGGTATTGGGTTTTAGCAAACATCGAGAAACCGAAAACTCTAATCATGTAATTCGATTTTTTTCCTAATACATTTGATAAATTAAACCAGATATATATCAATGTGAATGTACTCATTTGTTATATTACATTATTTATGTATCTGTAAACATACTTTCATATGAACAGACAATGTGTATTATGTATTTTCTATGTATTGTGAAGATATATTTATGCTATTAGATTCAAAAATTCTACCAGACAACGGAGGGTTCACAACTTTAACGACACAGAGCTTGGAAATAAAAAGTTTACAATCCAATATCACATGTTGAAATCGTCGCCCAAATATAAATGAAATATTCTAGCTCAATTGACATTAAAATTAAGTTTGAAAAGAAATATTATCCGATCTAAATAAATAAATAAGCTGACTCTTCATAGCTCGACCCATATACCGAATTAAATATAGATATATGTTGTGTGTGTATATATATATATATACATACTTCAATATATGTTGGATGAATTAAGGTGATTTGGCTTATTGAAGAAAATTGTGAGTACCTATTTGTAATATAATTATAGTAAACTATGTTTATCTTTTTATTTATTTGAATGTTTAAATTTGTTAATTTTTTTTAAATATTTTGATAATTTGGTGGCTATTCATAACTTTGTCCAAACTAATCCAGATTTAAAAAAATCATTTATAGAATAATAGGGTACCGTATGGATATTCGAGAAAAAGCGGGGAAAAAAGTTGATAATAATAATAATAACAATGATAAATGTTATATGGGCTGTGGATAAAAATTAAATTCAAAATCTAACAGGCTAGGCTGGCTCTTAAGTGTGTTCAAAGGGTGGTGGATTCAAGTGGTGGCCAGGTGATTATAAAAAGGCGAGAACGAATGAATATTGCAGCTATTTAAATAAAGTTGGCAACACCCACCAACCTCTATTCTCAGAATCTATCACATGGCGCTGCAGTCAATGCTCTCTCTCTCTCTCTCTCTCTATACATATATATATATATATATATATATATATAATTCAAGTCCTCGAGAGTGAGGATAAACCGAAAAATTAACAAAACAGAAAGGTTGAGACTGCAACAGTAACAGAGGAATATTCAAGGAAAGCCATATAAAAGGTCCTAACAAATAGTAAATCAGTTCACAGTTCATACACCATTTATTTCTTGTTTCAGATGATTTTATAAACAACATCTATATAAATTGGTATACAAATCAGCTCACGAAAAGATTGCTACAGATTACAGAGGTAAAGTCAAAACAAATAATTCAGCATGACAAACGTAGTTACTGATAAATACAACACAACTAGGTTCGGAATAAAGTTGAAGGGATATCAAGGGCATTTACCTCAATCTCTCGTAAGCAAGAACCAGTGGCCAGGTAAGTTGGATTGTTTCCTTAAGAATATTCCAATTGCCTGGCTTCATCCATCGTCCAGACATAATCAGGCATATCGAGTCTTCGCCCTGCAACTGTTCGGTAAATGTAGAGTTTCTCAACAGGCCAGCTATCAGGTCTCGATTCAGGTGGCCCGCTTTCATCCATGACTTCAACATTGAGCATAGGCATCTTTTGACCAAGCAGCTTACATGCTCCATAACTAACTGAGCAAGAAGACATCCAAAGGGATCGCATTGTCTCCAGCTTTGCAGCATTAGCCAAAAGAGCCTTGTCCCCAAATGGACAGTCTCTGATCTCCAGTTTCCGGAGACTCTCACACCCCGACAATACATGATGTAGACCCAAGTCACTATCCCCTGCAAAAGCTATGGAGAGCATCTCCAGTTTCTTAGCATGTGTCCCAATATAGTCAAATACTCGATCAGTGAGGAGGCCAGACAGGGAGAGGCGCCGCAGATCCTTGCACTTCTCCACAATGGCTCCAAAACCAGTATCAAGTGGTTCGAGCGTTATGTAGTCGGGGGCTCGAGGCTCAATGATACACAATCGGAAGCGGATCATCTTGGGTCGATTCCTTGCTATAGCAATCAAAGCAGTATTTGACATCTGATGGCAAAAGTAAAGAACGGATTGAAGTTTGGTACAGCCCTCTGAGACAGAAACAAGCCCCCGCTCCGTCAGAGAAACATTTGGTTCTCCTCCAAAGGGATCTGAAGGAAACACCCGAAGTTCCTGCAGATCCTTGCAAGACGCTGCCACAACTTCAAGACCACTGTCTTCGATGTAATCCAGAACCTGTGAACATTCAAGCATTATTACATTTGATGGCAGCAAGTTATAGATATATTACACATAATACGTCAAAAAATTCCAAGTCAGTAACATGATTCAATATCTAAAAGAAATTCACACGCAGAATACTCATTTCAATCAGAGACTTATTCCCAATTGTGATGTACAATTATACAAGAAGCAAGCATAATAATCAATTGAACAGTTCACTCTCTGTGATTGCAAACTTATTTTTGCAAGTAAGGATATACTTCAAGTAAATCACATACCCATAGACGTTGCAAATTTCGACACTGGCCAACAAACTTGACCAGGTCCGAACTTTGAATGGTTGCATAACTTAAGTTCAGTGATGTGATTCTTGTGCAGGCGAAATACATGGCTGGAAGATAAGCTGGAACCACATCCCAAAGACCTGACAAGCATTCAAGCTGCTTGCAAGTGGAAAATGCTTCTGTCAAGTTAGAGAATGTGTCCGACCGGATTTCAGCAGAATAGACACCTGTACCCAAGTCAACCAACTGGGGTGCACGGCGTAGAAGATTAGATAACTTCTCGAGAGGAACAGCACGATTGAGCCGAAGCGTCTTCAGATTAGGTGAACGAGCAACCAGTCGTTCCAAGGTGGACAAATTCACCTCAGAGTGTAAGCAAGAGATGTTAAGCGACACCAGTGAGGTATAGTTGTCAGGGAAATGGCTAAGCCAATGTCCACTTAAATCATCCACTTCACTTTCCCTCAAGTCAAGTTCTCGAAGATTCCTGTGTTGCAAGAATAACCACGCTTCAGAAGTACTACTCTGCCACCAATGTTGTGAGCACGTGGATGACAACTAATTCAATACAGAAACTAAATATTTACCAGGATAAACCAAATCATGTGAACCCAAATTAACCCACATGAGTTTCTAGGATCCCACACAGAAATATGCATACCTTGGGGATCAATTGGAACAGTGAAATTGAAAGGCAAAGCCAATAATGTTCCTTATCTTAATTTAGAATACTAGAATAAATCAAAATAGGAAATATGTTATGAACTGGTTCTTATTAACAAAAATCAAATATCCAACCACAGTAAAAGTGTTAAATTGTGTGACAAAAAAAAGGTGTATACATGTAGTAGTAAACAGAATGACCATTAAAGTTTCAACTGAAGGATGGACAGTCCGTAAAAAGTAAAAGAAAAAAAAGTGGGGAACAGAGGAACAAACTCACGATTCAATCGCACTCAATTTAATGTTTCAACTCAACTGAAGGAACTCCAGAATGTAATGAGTAAAAAGAAAAGGAACAAAAACAGAAAGAAGTGATAGAAACAGAGACATAGCTTCACTATGCCATCTACTCATAGAGGACATGAAAAGACAGAATCTACTCAATAATTGAAAGGGAAAAAAAAGGCTCGGACAGTCCACCAGAGAACAATACAAGTCACAATATTCCAAAAGCAAGAAACCAAGAATCTCTGTGTAGGTAAATCAAAGATGTTAAGAGTGGAGAATTGGTCGGAAGACCAAAATTGACTTCTGTTACGACGCTAAGCCTCCAGAGACATCTCTAGAAATATGAGATTAAGTTAGGATCTATCTTATATTTTCCAAGTCTAACGAGAAAAGGAACACAATCCAAAGCTAAAGTTGACAATAAAACAATCTTTTCAAGTCATCAACAAAGCTGAGCAAATGGGAGCACTAAATTTTCGCTCCATAAAGCCTCAGAACTTCACTTCTCGCGGCTCAAAAAATTAACAATCGCAAAATCACCACTTCACAACCTTAAAAAGTAGAATTATTTCCATTTCAGCTTAAAATCCGTGCCAAATCAAAGAAATAGCTCAATGCTCCGACGGAAAATAAACAAAGAGATAAGCAAGAGAACACATCACCGGTCCATTTTCGAAATAATCACCTGCAATGAGCAGCAATCGACGCAAGACCGTCAGTTGTGAAACCCTCACAAAACGAGAGTACCAACACTTTAAAATTCTTGAATGATTTCGAGATTAGCTCCAAACTATCATCCGTCACTACCATGCGCTTGAGTTTGATCTCCTCTAGGAAAGGGTACGCAACTGACATCGCCGAGATCCACGGGTCCAAGTACGCCCCCCAGCCTTCCGGCACCAGGTTGAAGTCCGCGAAATGCGGCTTGCCCTTCATCTCCAACGCTCTCACTTCAGGAAACCTCCGGATCACGATCTCCGGCGTGACGGCGTAGCAGTTCCCCACGAAGACACGGCGGCGGGACCACCGCTCAATATCGTACCACGACTTGCACACCAATGACACAGCGTTTCGATCCTTTTCGGAGCACAGGAAGGAGAAAACATGCTCCAGGACCTCCTCCGGGAACGAGTACGCCATTGGAGGGGCACAATGGAAACTTCAGTTCTGTGGAGTGGGGTGTGTGAGGTGGAGAGCAGCTAAGCGCAGAGATGATAAGTTTTTTAAAAAGTTTAATTTAATTATAATACTTGGACTTAACCAGAGTGAGGTAAAGTATTAACCAGGGTCCTGTTGACTGGTTAAAGGGTGACACGTGCGCCGGCTGAATTTCGACCGTCGGATTATCCCTGATCTGGTCTTGGCGAAGCGCGGACGTATTTGACGGTGACGTGGCCAACATCATTTGGATTTATCGTTGTCAATTGGAATATTATGTTTCGAAACTCAATTATAGTTATTTTTCACTTTGTTTCACTTTTTATATTTATGGTATAATTGGTTCTCATAAATAAGTTGTTATTTAATTGTGGGGCGTGGAGTCTGAATAGTTCTGGTCGGTAGATTTGATCGGTGCGATCCGAAACTGATCTTTAGATAATAAAACCGACAAATACATGGTGAATCAGTTCAATCGATTTTCAATATTTATTAAATTTTTAAAAAAATTGAATTCTTATTATTTTATATTCTTTAGATTTTTAAAATTTAAAATATATTATTCATTATATTTTATTATTATTTCATTAGTATACAGTATTCCGTTTCGACCGTCTAGTCGTATCGTTTTTAAAGGTTAGTCGATTCAGTTGCCAAATATTGGTATGAATTTCTCTTTGAAAATGTAAAGGGTGACAATGATATACTCAAATATTGTAAGCTCTCTGAGGGTAATTATTGTTGATCAATAATTCCTCCAATCAAGTAGTATTTGTAACTTGAACGTGTAATGTTGACTCGGATATCTATTATTATATCATCCTACCATAGGTCGTAGATGAGGATGACCATGTCATTTAAACCCTCTGAACTATACGGCCACTTAGACCATCGATGTCGCTCATTTTCCCAATATATAAATATAATCATAAGATGGTAAAAATTGCACAAAATTTTACACCTATGTAACGTATGTGTTGCTGGTTCACATTGTTCATAGAATTCGAGGAGTCATGGGAATTCTAAGGAAATAAGAATGTTTTATTTTCAAGTATAGTATAAATTATTTGTCGAATAAGAATTATAATCAATTTGGTTAATTGATCACTCAGTGTGATACAATGAGATTGCTTTGAGACGAGAATAATGGTAGCCGAGTGAAAGTGATGGCTCCCTTTCTATAATTTCCAAGGGGCCTTCCTCTCCTTCAACTGCTGATGATATCTTATCTCGCTTTAAATTATTAATAATTCTATTATATCTATATTCGACTGTAGTATTATTTATCTCGTATTAATCAAGTTATTATATGTTTATTTTACATCAAACAAATACTAGTTATTATTTCCCATCAATCGAATCATTTGAGATTATATTCCCTCATCTTCTTACATTTATTATATTTGTTAATTTCACAATGATTGAAAATTTAATTTTAACATTCTATTCCAAATTTAATTAATCAAATCAAATATAATATTTTATCAATTCTCTATCTCTTTAAATATTTATAATCACATAATTTATTATATCTTATTCAGCGATATTAATGGTATCTATATCTATATCCTTGATCTCAAGCTACTTGTCCATTTGAATTCGGAAACTCCGTTTCATTTCATAAAATGCTATGCTTTTAAATATTAGGGTTAGAACCTTTAAAATGTCGTAAGATGCTTAATTTTTTATTAACACATTATTTAAAAGTACTTGAATTTTTTTTTAATGAGAATATAATAAATTTTTAAGGGTTCCATGCCAGTGTTTGCAATAATTTATTTTAAATGCTGGACGTTACAAATGGATGAATGGAATTTAAATCCGTGAATTTCAAATGGATCCAAATATAGTTTCGTTGTTTAAAGAAGTCCGTTCATAAACTTCATATATATCCGTTATTTTTATAGGGTAGTTAATGCTAATTAGGATATATGTTAATTTTACTCAATAACCGTGTTATTTGAAATTCACACAACTCAGCTAAAAAAAAATTATTTAACTCGATTCCCGTCGTGGGTGGTTTCCCTAACTTATTTTGGTATATTTGACTTTGTTTCATCGTCCAATACAAATAAGTCTGAGGTGAATGCTTAAATCTTATCTGGAATATGATAATTTTTTCATATCATTGTAGTCATGTATAATTATTATATTTGTATTATTAAAAAAAGGTAAGTTGTTGATTGTTATTTGATATATACAATGTTTTTATTATTAGACCGGTAATCGACCCGTCTAGCTGTTAAAAACGGTTCAATCGGTTCAACCAAAATATAGTTTATTAATAAAATATTATAAAGATATATTTATTTTTTCAAATTTACTACTAATTATTTAAATATATAACCAAATATTAGTTTTATATTTTAAAATAATTAGAAATTGATTTTTTTTAAATAAAAATAAACAAATATTGAAAACCTGTTGAACTGGTTGAACCGCCACAAATAAAAAATAAAAAATATTGAAAATGTGTTGAACCGGTTCAACCAATTTTGATCGATCAAACCCGTAAAACGGTTTTCTACATGGTCTGGACCGGACCAACGATCGATTCCCGATCGGTCCGATCTGATTCCAAGGAACCAACCTACAAAATTCTAGTCGGGCATAAAAGAGGGGCAATAGTGTAAATGTACCGAAAGGGACATGGTCTAATTGGTGGCACAGTCTAAACATGGAGTCCGTTGAGCTGTCCCTTTGTGTATATGTCCTAAAGCTGACAATATGACTAATCGAACCCAAAAAGAGAATTTAAAACGTAGAATTTAATTTCCTCAATTCTAACTTAAAGATCGAGATTTAAGGTTCAGCCAAGATGCTACTGCAACCGTCGGATTTCCACTCTGAGGCATGTTTGGTAGAATTGTAATTTTTTATCTGTCACTGATAGCAGCGGTTCACCACCATTTGCCCCACCAAACATTCTTATAGCCTAAAAATATAATTACATTAAATCTAATTTATACTGATAGAACGTAGCTGCCATGATTAACGGAACCACAATGAAATGGGGATGGTTAGCAAAATATAATATGTTAACATAGGTAATTATTTTTTAAAAAAATCAACTCTGGTTATGACGTCAGGAAATCTTATATATCATCTTCCATGCATACTGATAAATTCGAAAGCTTACAACTTACGTTAGCTAGTTAGCAAAATATAATATGTTAACACTGGTCATTATTTTTAAAAAAAATCAACTCTGGTTATGATGCCAGGAAATCTCGTATATTGTCTTTCATGTATACTGATAAACTCGAAAGCTTACAAATTACGTTACCTAGTTAAACCATACTTAATTTGGTGTGACAAATTCGACCAATAATGTGTTGATAAGAGAAATTGAACTCCTAACATTTGGTCAAGCATTCACATACTCCAAATACTTGGACATCCCATTGTATGCAAGAATATAATATTCTTAATATATTTAGGAATAGTAAGATACATATGGAAAAGTTAATTTTTCATAGAAATGGTAGGTTCAAAAACACACACATATATATAATTAACAACCCGGATAGTAATTAAATCCATACAATAAACTAAAATGTGAAATTAAATTTTATTGATGCGTGTGAAATTTTGCTATGGATGTTCTTGTTAAGAGAGGTTTATGTACTACAATACAAGGTTAACTATATTGATTGTTTCGAATCCTTACACTTTGACAATGTTTCGTTCCAAAGAATATTGATAATCATATCATATCTCATGTTCTGCTGAAGTATTAATTATTTCGTATCAATCAAATATTTATTATTTATATCACATCAATCTAATCAGTAATATAAAATTATAATATTATCTCTCTTATCTTCTTATTTTTATTATATTCATTGATTCTTACAAAATTGAAAAAATAAGTTAACATTGTATCCAAATCATACATATAAAATGATTTTCGAACTCCCTTACACTTTGAATAGTTTTATATAAATGCTAAAGAAGTTTACATGAAAAGATTCTCTCTATGTTGGTTGCATTCCTCTAATACCGTGGAGCTTATGAGTCATGGAGAATTTTTTTGATTGTTTAGTATATTTAATGATTTAAGCTTGGACCTTATAATTATTTAATCACATGTCGAGTCCACTATTATGATCATTTCGACACGACAAGGCAAAGTCTCACAAGTCCTCCATAATAACACTAGCACTGTAGTGTATAGCGTTGTACTGCATGCTTGTATAGTCATTTTATAATAAACTTTGAGTTATATTAAATAAGAGTAAAATAATAATTAGTGAGGGAGCATATTGTAATTTGATTGCTTGATAAAAATTATTATAATAAAATTTGAGTTATATCGAACTACGAGTTTCTGATTCAATTTCGAGTACGTACAGAGCCATAAACAACTTAATTATCTATAAAATTAGATATTAATTAACCATTAATTTTCCCTTTTTAATTAAATATCATAATCCAACTAGTAAGTAATTCAGTTTAAGTTGATCGAATTTTAAATCGAAATCTCATCTCACTCAAACAGATTGGAATTGAAATATCAAAGGTATCGATTTTAGAACCATGGCTAGACACATTGTCATCGTTCCATATCCATCAAGATTTCTTGGATCGGACGTTTGAACATATTTCTTCGATGGGTAACGATGACCGATCATTGGTCCGTACACCTTTTCTCTTTCATCATCAAACATTAAACAATAGAGTGGTCCTCAGCTAAGTCCCTTCAATTCGAATGATTGGGCTTCATTCCACAACTTCGTACAGGACGGACCTGCAGACTCAGACAAAACCATACCAGAATGCATATGCTAAAATTGGCATTACCTTTAAACATCAATATTTCCTCCATCCCTTCACATTATTATTTTATATTTGACCCATTTTCCGTATCTTAAACAATACGACGACCTTACATACCATATTTTGAAGGGAGGTCAGTTTTATGTAGTGCTCGAATAACTTGAGTTGGGGTGCTTTTAGTGTCTGCAAATGTTAAGGTGGTTTTGCCATTAACTTATAGTTTTAGCTGATTTGAGACCAAGGCCCTGAGATTGGGATAAGAGCTCAGATTGATGGGATCCGTAATGTCTGAAAAATGTTCTTGCTCTTCTAGTCTTTCAAACTTACAGGAATCTACACTTGCAATAATGAAAATACCTCTGCAGCCACAAATGACAAGCAAAAGCGACTAGATTTATATTTTCGTATAAATCACAAAGAATTACAGTTACAGCTTCTATTCTCTACAATCACTGGTACAACAAGACTAAGTTGAGTGATTTCTGCAAAATTTCTCTATGAAAAAAGGAACCACTATGAGAGAGTGATTTAAATAATTATGAACGAGATGAAGTAAAAGACTCAAAATTTAAGCCCAAAGAAGACCATCAAAACCAATATCCGAATCTGAGATGGGAATATCACCATACTCATTCTGATCAATTATAGCATCGTTTTTCTGTTCTTTGAGGTCCAAATATGGTTCCGACAGATCTTCTGATCTTTCGGATGGAATTCCGTACCCTTTGAGAATGCTGGTTGATGAACCTATGGCTTGCTCCCTCTCCAAAACAACCAAAAAGTTGTCTTCGAATTCAAAGATTAAATATTTGTCCTTGCAAGCTGATCATTTAGTACACCGTGATGGCTATGAGTTTTAGCTCTGGTCTGTTATAAGAAAATTACGTGATGAAGTGAATAGAAGCACTTACTATCAACTAGATGAGCCAAGTGGTGAATATTTCTGATCCGAGTGCCGTTTAATTTCAAAACCTGTCATTGATTCTACTTAAGTTTAGTTGAAATCCAGAAACATGGCATACATACCACACAGAAGGGGGTTAGATCCCATATGAAAGTTTCAGCTAAACTTTTCGTCATCCATTACAAAAATTCTCGATTCCATTCTTGAATACAGATAGATGCACTCATATGGAATTCAAGTATGGGTATCTTGCCTGCTCGTTGCTCATATCTTCATATCCTATGTTTACTTCATTTGCCAACACCTGTACAAAATACAACAAATCAAACCGTGAGCCACAATTCCTGTAAAAAATATTATTTACCTTGTTGGTAAAAGGTGTTGATAATCCTTGATTTTCTTTAAAAACCCTAATTTTGATCCTCGATGGGATTCAAATATGACAATTGATGGGGGCTCGAATTTTGTGTAAACCAATCAAATGGCTGTTCGCATGTGTCCAGAAATGGTTTCAAAGGGTTTGAAAATAAAAGAACAAAATTATTGAATGAGGGAAGCTCACAGCTACGTACATACCTGTGATAAGATTACGATCTGCTCTCCTTCAAATCTTGCCATAGAGTACCGTGCTTTTGTTAACAATTTCAACTGAACATAAGAAGAAGCTAATCAACCGTAAAACTCAAGTAATACATGATAATGTTGTCCATGCTGACTGAAGAATAACAGAAGGAATGTTTAAAATACCCCAATATTGTCTTCGCATTCTTCTCTGTAAAATACACACAGTCAACAATATAAGTTTTTTTCACTTGTAAATATAAGAAACGAACAAATTTTAGAAATGTACCCGATCAGAGGCTCTGAAAGAGGAGTAAACACCAAACCAGCAACAATCAAATATGAAGGCTGGCCTCCATCGATGTGGTAAGGAACCTTCAGGTAAAAATAATAAAAAAAATAAATTAGTATCTCAGATGTTATTGATATAAAAGGAAAGCTACAGCCAAAAAAGAGAGAAGAAAGGAAAAAATAAAAAGGACAAAACAATTACCAAATGAACCCGTGGATTTAAAACTACTTGAACTTTCATTGAATTTCCTCCCCTAATAATGCCAAGCTCTGAAACATCACCCGTAAACCTAACAGATTATGATATTAGATGGACGAGATTTATGTTATAGAAACCCAAAATATACTTGCAGATAATTAACTGAGACTTAGGCTTCAGTCAGACTTATTCACAGAGAGGTCTAAGTTTAAGGGGAGAATGTTGACGATGAAATTATAGAACCACAATCTCCACAAACCCTTACAAGAATAATACCAGAGACACAGAAAACATTCATGTTACAGACTAACACATATTGTTGGAAAAGGATTATGCTGCTTGGGAGTAAAATTGATATTCTTTTCGACTGAAGTACAAAGTGGACAAAGATCAACTTCATGATGAGAAATATGAAACCAACTCCGTAGCCAAGGTAGCCATACTTTTGACTGATGAGATAACGAAATGCAATACGCCCTGTTGACCGGAATGGTACTGTCCCTTCACATCCAACAGAAACATCATCAAAGCTTACAATGACATCCCCCTGGAAGAAAAACAGGAAACAAAAGTTGTCTGATGTGCAACATTGTTATAGTTCATACTGTTTATATGGATAGTAGACAATAGACAAGGTATATAACATGATAACACGATTAGCTCTCAACCGCATTTCTTATTTTCCATGGATTTGTTTATGCAAGTAATTTTAAATCCACTAAAGATATGGCTGTCCCTACCAACAATTTCCATTAGACACTGAAATTTTGAATTTAATATAATTTTTAATGTAAGACTTGAGTTTTCCAAAAAATCTGTCAGTTCTTATTTACTAAACTTCCCAAAAATCAAGTGCGCCAACGTGAACTAGTATACATAGTTCAGCCTTTTTTGTGGCAATTATATGAACAACTTTGTCTTGAAGACTAGAGCAGGTTCTTTATCAGGATCTTCTCAACCTTCTGTTTCCAGGAAACCAGGAATTGCAATTGAGAATTTGAAAGACCAAAACTTTTAACTGTGAGATACTAATTGAGAACATCAATAATTGATTTGAAGCAGGTAGGAATACAAGAAAGGCGTCAGCATGAAAGGTGGAAAAGTTCATCAATCATATAAAAAATCAGTATATCAGATGTTGAATGAAAGTGGAGTAAACACGCAATTTGCGGACAAAGAAGATCAAAGTAACATGGGATAATTTTAAGTACACCTATAAACAGAGAAAAGATGTACAGAAAGCCCAACAAGACTTATGAAATAGGTGTACCTCCTTCAACACATTACTAGCATTGGAGGTTGGCTCAATTTTCCGCACAAGCACACCCTGAAAGACAAACGGTTTGCCAGTTATTAGAATAACCATATCTGAAGCTTTTCTGTTTCAAATCTTGAAACAAATCTATTGAATGGGCGGTAAAGGATCATCATTCAAATGATACTACTTGTCTGCTCATCTGACCACATCGGAAAATAGAACAATTCAACTAAGACAAAGGACAACCACCCATCAAATGCTATCAGTGTAATTTTACATGGATGGACACACTACGATTATAATTTCAAGTGGTTGGACACACAAATCTATGTTTCCTTTATTTCATAAGAAAAATGGCAGACCTCATTGGAGGGCACATTTAAGCATGCCCTCAAAGCTGGGTTCTCCAATTTTTGCAAGAGCACTCCAAGCGAAGGGAAACCTGACATTTATGCAAAGGTATTTGTCAACAATCTACCACAAGTAACAGAAACTAACACTCTACATTCTGCCACATGCTTACAAAAGATTGAGTGTTCTATATCAACAAGCGACAAAACTGAATATATCATATATGTAGATAACAAAACAAAACAAAAATGAGTTAATGTTTCTCAGTGCCACATTTTTTAGGCACAACCCTAGAAAAGGAACAGATTCATAGGAAGCCTAATACATTTATCTCAAATTTCTAAAAAATGGTTCCATGTGATAAAGTATGAAAACTAAATGACTAAAATAGTTATGCGAATTTGCCCTCTACTTAAAAAAACATGGGCAAAGGAGATAAATTTTTCTTCATCTCTTTATTTTGTTAATAACTAATTTCAAAAATTCAAATTGTTTTCGGGGGAGGGAGTCAAGCGCAAAGTCTAACAATTTTGATTTCAAATTCCAACAATCATGATTGAGATCTAGACAACTATGCTTTTGAAAATAGGTGGTAACAGACTTGCTTTAATGTCAAAGGCACGTATATCTAGCAGAAATAGGTACAATATAAGCAACTGTTTTTGAGGATGAATAATGATGGTTTCCATACATAGAGCTAGCAAAAATGGTTTATAAAAATCCTGGAATGTAGCTTAAACATTTAAAAGAGTTCCATAATGATATACCCAGTTTTTCTTTCCTGCTTTTTAATTCAAACTTTTATTTCGTTAAGATTTTGAACTTGGACCTAACTCAACCCTAGAAGATAGCTCAAGGGGATGATTTGTTCAAGTTCATATATAAAATTCCTAAGTACTTGATAGAACTGCTGTACCCTAAGGAATGGACATTTGGAGGGTGAAGTTTGCTTGAGATCAGCGGGCGACCCATAACGGTGGTCCAACACATAACGGTGATCTTGGCTGGATACCATGTTTAAATTTTGATATTGAACCTAACTCAGCCTAAAAACTAGCTCAAGTGAGGAGAATTGTCTGAATTCATATATATTACTTTCAAGGATTTAATAGCCCGACGTGGGACAGCAATCTATCATAGTAGAAAAAACCCAATCAAAACTGAAACTTTGTAACAGGTTGCAAGGTAGCCTGAATAACTCTTTTAACATGCATAATAGCTTGAGGCACATGGTAAAAAAAATAGCTTGAGGCATTTAAACTTGTTATATAAGTCAGGAAACATCAGTAACACCAAATGTGACACATCGACACGAAAAGGTTATTGCACGTGGATGAAGCCTCACCGGTGTATTTCCCATTCCTTTCATAGTCTTCAAGAAAATGAGATACAACCGTACTAGGAATAACGTAGCCAATATTCTCAGCCTCATCGGATCTGTATACCTAAAGGTAAGGTCCTCTGAGAATATGATGTTATAACTTATAAGAAAACCGCTGATACAAAACTATGGCCATAGGGAACTTTAAGGTCATGACATAAAGTCCACACATGAACTTGTATGCATTAAAATGATAATTCAATATATTTACAGTGAGCTAACATCTAACTCTAAATTCAATATATATTTTCACAGTCAAATCTAAATAAACCTGAAATGCCACTCCAATGCACTCCCCTTGGTCATTGAATGCGGGGCCACCGCTGTTACCTAAATATTTAATGATTAGCAAAAGCAATGAGATAAGATAAACATAGAGACACAGATATTCATATTAGTAGCTATAAGTAACCAAAGAAATATAAAGCCATAATCAAAGAAATAAGAACCCAAAAGCAGAATTGTGTTTGTAAAAGTGAATTGGGATATATGGCACAGCTGACCAACAAAAAATCTGTTATACTTGGAAATAACAAATTCTTGTTGTAAAATATGCACTTACCGGGATTTATGGCAGCATCAATTTGAATGCCAAGCAACTCAGAAGATCCATGAGCATATGATGTAACCTGAAACATATGATAAGCGTAAATAAAACTGCAGGTCCTAAAATGTAAGTACAAGACCCAAGAAAATAGTAACATTATAACTACTGTTTCATTTTTCTTATTGAAACAGAAAATGACATGCAAATATGTAAATTAATAGAATATAAATAGTATATAAATTATAAGCCACTGATTTGATTGCTGATGATTGAAGCTTGAACAACGAACAATTACGTCCCAGTCAAAATTCATCATAAACTTCCCTGGTGGATCGTCAAAATGGTGAAGGAGTTATTTAGTCATTGGCCCTGTAAGAGAGGGAGACAATTTCCACCACAATTTTCCACCAAGTTTTATTTCTATCATTTTGCCAATTGAAGACTTTGACATTTTACTGCTCTTGTCTATCACAAAAAAAGAGCAAGTCACTGTACTTTCTAAAAACTGAAGTTACATTTTGAATATAGACCAAGAAATCAAAATCCATAAATAAGTAAATGACAATTTCAGGTAAAAATGTTATCATCTGAGACGTTGATAGATGAACAAACCTCAATTCTCGATACTACACCCTTAGACACTGATATAGTTTCTCCTCCTAGTGGATATCCTACAACAGTCACTGAATCCTGCAAATTTGATGGGGGAAGTAATGAGGCAGTGCAAGGACAGGTAATGAAGTTACCCTTTATGGTGTTACATCGTAACAGACAGATGCAATTCCATGTGTACTTGGAAGTTCATCAATAATCAATATGCATGCATATACTGCAACATGTACCATACGATACATCAACTACATTCTTTTTGGCGTGGAATAAAATGTAACATTGATTCTCAGTTAAGCACTTCACAGAAAAGGCACCATTAATCCGTTATGAAGGGATGGCATCTATGCAACGGAATATATTGTCATTCAAATGCCAACGTTGAAGCTCTTGCTATCTATTCTTGAAGTTTATCTACAAGAATATGATCAAAAGGATATCCAACACAAGAAACATTGAATGAAATTACTTCAGTATCACAATGTAACACTGCTGTAACATGATGCACGTAGCATCAAAATGAAAAGTCTTCAAAGCCTTAGTCAAAATTGATGACAACTAGAAATTCTTTTTTATGTCAAAAAGAAGGTGAAACGCCAAGGAATACTAGTCCTAGATAGAGAAATACGATCAGGTGGACCTGCAAATTAGGCAAGCGCCCAAATTGAAGGGGCTCGGATCCTTCCCAAAATTCCTCGCTCTCAACTGAAAGCAAAGCAATGTCACATTCTACACCCCTCGCCAGAACCTACAATAATACAATTTGAGCAGAGAGTAAGTGACATGATCAAATTGAATTATAGGCTAGTGTATATATAGTTTGCCTTAGGATCATACTTTTTAATGGTTTTATCATTAGAAGCAAAAAAAAAGTTCATGGCATGTGGATAACCGAATTCTAAAGAAGCTACCTTGGCAGCATATTTTGTATCATCACCCCTTCTCTTTACTTTGACCTGCAAACAAATCAAAAGTACCCATCAAATAACCATACCACAACGTTGTGCAGCTGAGAACCTGAAACAAATGGTGAACAGAATATAATCCCCACCATCCAAGTTGCCGCCAGAGAGCACAGACACAAAATGAATCACAAACTTGAAACACAACCACAGCAAAAGACTTTGGTACAATGAATGACGAGAAAGAAAGCGTAAGCAAATAGAACCAAATAGAAAGAGGAAATCGTTTTCGAAACAAAATGTCTTTGTAGTGACGAATTTGTTTTTAGGTATCTGATGCATGCGCTAGTCATTTCACTTCATTTAATACATCAAGCCCATATGTATTGTGAAATTCGCCTGACAGGAGTGTTAAAGCTGAGAGGCTTCAGATATTACCTGTGTATCGTGTTCGACACAGTGTGCATTTGTCAAAAGCATTCCATCCCCTATCATGAAGGCACTGCGTAATAGAATAAAAAACCATCATGACAAGTTTAATGATGACATAAAAATTAATTACACTCTTTGGAAAAAAAGGTGCTAGTGGGATGAAGGAGAAGTAAAAGTCCTATTTTCTGAGAAAAATAACACATGAAAAATTGTCATCCAGACATACCTTCCGGTGCTTGTATACTGTCTTTGTTTCTGCCATGGAAGGGAATAGTCTGGTGCAGTGTGAGTACAATAAACCTACACAGGGACAAAAAGGACTAAAGAAAATACCAGTAAAAGGAATGTCTCCAAAAAATTCAGTGTGAAGATCACGGCACAATTTAGAATATTGATAAATTTATGTTTTGCTGGACACTGACAAGTAAATACTAGAAAAAGAAATTAATTTTTAAGCATGGTCATTGGAATAGATTTTGAGTTGTACAGCTGTAATTTCTGACAACATTAATAAGTTATTAACCCCATTAAGCAATATCGAAAAACATTTAACAACATTAAGCGATCTTCATGAGACAAAAAACATTTCTTTAGCTCACAAAACAAAGAATTGTAAATAAAGAAAAGACAAGAAAGGTACAATGTATGTTAATACAGTGCATCCTGAAAGCAATATTGGCAAGGAACATTAAATCATGTTTATCAAGGAATATATTTAAATACTTGGAATTCATCACTTGTGTTAATGATTTATCTGTGTACAAGTAAAAAGCGATCATAGAGAAGAGAAACTTGTAGGAAAGATAAGTGTAGTTGTATAACGAAACATTGGTCCTAAAAAGCTACTAAATTAGATACTAAATGATAAATATCAGGCAGAAAAAGTATTCAAGAATTCGATCTGTTATATAAAGCATCACACAGAAATCATTTTAACTAGTCACAAGTAGAGAAACACTTGAAAGATTGTGACTAGCAAATTCTATAAATGTTTGGATCGAGTATTAGACCATAACCTGCATGAACACGAATAGAGAACTGGAACCAAAGGTGGTATTCAAAACGTTTAAATAGATGCCATACCTTCACAACAGCATTAAGGAAAGCAGCATCTTGAAGATTGTCAGCCTCTACCTAAAAGTTATAACTGATTTATTCTTT
This sequence comes from Dorcoceras hygrometricum, assembly GCA_001598015.1. Lineage (NCBI taxonomy): Eukaryota > Viridiplantae > Streptophyta > Magnoliopsida > Lamiales > Gesneriaceae > Dorcoceras > Dorcoceras hygrometricum. The sequence continues at coordinate 43,687 of KQ999332.1, read as the reverse complement.
AAGGAACTTATCAACTTAGCCAAGATTGCTACAAATAATGAAAACATAGATTCTGGCAGAAGCCAAATGCCAAAAATCCACCAGATTTTAAACATTGTCACTATTTTACATTTAGATGCAACTACTGAGCAGCTTTGACCAAATCCTACATTTAGCAGTTCCTTTTGACAACAAACTGGTGATTTTTAGGTTCCATTGCATCGCCTCATATTTCTCTCAAACAACGAATCGGTTAAGACAATATAGGGATCAAATGTCATATGTGAGCTGTACATAATTGAGATTGACTACTGAGTAATTAGGTATCGAATATCTGTACCTGCTGTACCTTTGAGTCTACCAGATTTCCCTTGTTCCTTTTCTTCTGTACACCAAGTGATTTATATTCTGACAGTCCAGTTTTACTCCGACTACCGCTAACATCTGACTTCCAAAATGTATTTTCTTCAGATGATCTCTGTTGAAACATGTATAATATTATTACTTAAATCATTAAATAGTAATTATAGTGCTTCATAAGCTTAATAGTCATTTTGCTTGAGATGCCTACAATGAATATTCTCTTGTAACAAGGTTATAAAGCAAAGATGAAATGACACGACTTGGATAAATGTAATACGCAGCTTCTTCAACTGGGCTTTCATATGATGTTTTCAAGAAGAGGATACTAAAGAAAAAATCTTTAACGGGCTAGTGCTGTTTGTTTTCTTGACCAAAAATTATTTACAAAATAGTCCAAGAAGCCATCTTTATCAAAGAAAGTAAATATGTATCAACAATCTTTTCATAAGCGATCCATGATTCCAACACACAACCACCAGATAAGTTTCAAGAATCAAAACATTTCATTCAATTAAGGGAGATTGATAAAACGAAAGAAAAAATAAAGCGAATAAAATAGAACGAATCGGAGTACCACATTAACGAATCTCCTTTTGTATTTCTTAGACGCCCCTTCTACCGTTGCTTCAGAAGGCTCGGAAATGCAATATATATAAGGTCCGCGCGAAGTGCATAAGAGGTTACTAGAGGATAAAGAGCGACGGGAGTCGGCGCAAGCAATGGAAGCGGAGAAGCACCAGTTTGCGGCTATTGCCATAACAGCAATGCAGCTGAATTCTACTGAATGGAAGTTCAATAAAAGGGGGAGAGCAGAGTGTTATTGGTGCATTACCTTATCCCCTATTCTTTCTTTCTTTCCTTTTTTTTGTAAAGTTATTATTATCATGTAATATTAAAGTATTATATTATTATTTATTACTATCAACTATCGAATTGTAACTCACACCAAAACATACGTGCCGTGCAAAAATTCTAAAATTAAGTTTCCGATAAAATCTAGAATTAAAAGAATGAAACAGTGTTTTTATGATTTAAAATATAATTTTTTTTTCAAATGAGAGAATTTTGAGAATTATTAAAAATAGCCAGTACCGTGCTAAAGTTAATATAAATATACATTCATGAATAATCTGATATAAATAAATAAAGGAATAGTGTAACTATATCTCTTTATATATTAACAGCATACATGTTTTAATATATAGCAAATATGATATATCAATATTATTTATGAACAAAAAGAAAAAATTACTCTTTTGTTTGTTAAATAATTAGTAAATATTTAGGCTTCATCTTTATACACGGTTAAAAATATTCCAGATTAAAAACTCTTGATTAGTATTAGAATACTCTTGTTTAGCTTAGTTGTAAAAAGGATAAACGTGGTTATATAATACGTCTTTACAGTTTCCTCTATTGCTTGTAGAAATACTCATTTCTTGCTGTAAATCGATTGATCAGTCTAGAAATACAAAGCCGTTTTTCTCTCACAATTCTAATATGGTATGAGAGCGTACACTTCTAGCTTAATCGCAACTCTGATATGACAAGGGGAAATCAATCTCAGGGTCAAGCGCAAGCTCCGAACTGCAGCAATTCGATCGGACGTATGATTTTCAAAGATTCGAGCAGTCCGTTCTATCTGCATAATGGAGATCACCCCACATTGATCCTTGTTTCCACTCCTCTCACCGGAAATAACTATAATTGTGAGGATTGAGAATTTGGATTAGTGATTAATTGATTTGATTTGGAAATTAATCACGTAGATTTTGAGGTTCCTGCCGTATTTTTTGAATGTTGCGTTAAGTTTTGGGAATTTCCAATCGTAGCGATGTTTGGTGCAAAGTCTGTTAACAATACGCTACTGTAGCGGAGTCAACGCAGGTCAACCTTACTGTAGCTCGCTGCTGGTGGATTTGGAACTCAGCAGAGATGACGTCAGCGTGACGCAAGGAGAGCTGCTGGTTTTGGTTTTGAAGTTTGAAGTTGCTGCTGGCGGATGTTGCGTTTAGCGTGAGATTAAGCGAGGAAGCGACACGTGTTAGTCAACATTTTGGAGTGTTGACTATTGGATTCAGCAGTTGCACTAGTGGAGGACGATCAGCAGATGGTTTGAGGAATCAGTCGCAAGAGCTGTTAATAGATATGATGAC
>KQ999332.1:0-29868 GCA_001598015.1 Dorcoceras hygrometricum | reverse complement strand
CCGCGGGCCGTCGCCAAGCGCGGCGGCCACACTCGCGCGCAGTTGTGCGGTCACGCCGTGCGAAGTCGCGCCTGTTGGCCGCGTGATGGGCGGCTGTCTCGCGCAAGATGTTGCTCCTGGATGGCCAAGATGCTGGCCTACTGCCCGCGCGCTTGTTGTGCGAGAGGCGGCGCCTAGCCGCGCGATTGCGCCATGCTGGACGGCCGCTGCTGCAAATCGCTGGGCGCCTTCACGTCGCGCGTTGGCCACACGATTGGAGGCCGAGAGGTTGCATGCTTGTTGCGCGCTGGGCTGGACGATGGATGTTGGTCGCCACACGTCGACGCACGATGGCGCAATGGAGCGCCGCGCTTGTCGCGGCCGTGCGTGCCCTTGCGCCGCGCATGATTTTCGTGCCGGCCGCCGCCGCCCGACGAGACTCCGGCGATGTCGTGACGGCTGATTTCTTCTAGGGTTTAGTTCGGGTCTGTCCCGGGCAGCCCGTGAAGTTTTCGGGCCGATATTCGATATCGGGCCCGTTTTGGTCGATTTTGAAATTTTGAGTTTTTGGGCCTAGAATTGTTTTAAGCCCAATTTGATACAATTAAAATTGCAAAATATGATTTTAGTTGTGAAATATGATTTTATAAATTAAATATGATTTTGTTGATTAAAATTTGATTTTATCGACAAAATAGGATTTTATTTATAGAATGCCATTTCGTAATTAAAATATGATTTTGCGGATAAATAATTTGATTATTTAAATTAATGCATGTTAATTAGATTATCTGCATGATTGGGATGATCGAGAGTCGTGCCCAATTTGTTAGGTGTATGCGATAGGTTTTTGTGATTCGGTTTATAAATATTTTGATTATCATTTTAAATTGGGCCTGTTTGTGGCCCGTTCCCACCCCTTGATAAATGTATCCCTTGTATGTCATGGTAAATTTAAATGTAAAATTACTAGATTTAGTGGGAGGACATCCGAAGACGATGGACAATGACGATCAAGAATATTGAAGACCGAAGATCTGTAAAACCGGAAGCATTGTAATAGGATTGCATTACCCCTAGGATTGGACCCAGGTCCGTGGCTGGCAACCACGGACCGCATAGCTCTCGCGATTGATCATCCCAATATTTATATATATGTGATATATAGTTAGTTGAATCCGCGTGTTGCATGTTTTTAAATTTGATTTAGAATAAATGCATGAGACCAAATTTTCAAAAATAAAATCCCTCTTTTTAAATATGATTTAAAACTTATATCAAGATAAATGTTTATTTGATAAACTAAAGGGTATTTAAAATTATTTAAATTTCCCTACCTTCCATCAACAATTGGTGTACGTCGATGCTACCCGTAAACATGGCCCGGCTCATATTATTGAGGGGGTCATGTATGCCGGAAAGCTGTCCACGCCATTGACAATTGTTGTGAGTCGGTTGGAACTCCCTTTAACGTTGGCTCATATTATTGGGGACGTTAAGGGGACCGTCCTTCACGACTAAACATTGATGGGTAATCTTGACACGTGATAGTAAACGGCATCATATTATTGGGCCCTTACTGGACGTGAGGTGAATACATGGAGGTTGCACCGGTTGCAATCGGAAACTACCTTTTGGGGGTCATGGATGGCTGATATTATTCGAGTCCATGATCGCCTAATTGGGCTCCGTGTACCCACTAAAGAAACCTGTTTTCTCGATTTCATTAGAGGGTGGTGAAATCGTTAAAATTGCTGAGGATGTTTGCCACCACTGCCACAAGGCTGGGTATTGGAGGAGGAACTGCAAGGAGTACCTCGAGCAGTTGCGAGCTGCGAAAGGTATGTTCTATATTGAAATAAATATGTCTCTTAATTCGACTTCTTGGGTACTTGATACCGATTGTGGATCTCATATCTGCAATGATTTGCAGGTGATGACAACAAGCCGATGTCTTAGAGAGGGTGAGACCCACTTGAGGCTTGGCAATGGAGCAAGAGTTGCTGCAGTAGCTATAGGAGATGTTTATTTATTTCTGTCTTCTGATTTAAGTTGTTGTTGAGAAACGTTTTATTTGTTCCCGAATTAATAAAGAACATTATTTCTGTTTCTATGCTTGATAGTGATGGATATTCTTGTATGTTTGCTAATTCGATTTGCAATATTTACAAGAATGAATGTTTAATTGGAATTGGGGAACGCGAAAACGATTTATACACCTTAAAATTAAAAGACGTTCCAACTCGCGATGTCGAAGCATATACAACAACGATTAAGCGGAAACATGATAACTTGAACCCAACACAACTTTGGCACGCTAGGATAGGTCATATTTCTCTAAGTAGGATGGACAAGTTAGTTAGGAGTGACCTGTTTGATATGTCAGACATTAACTCCCTACCGACTTGTGAATCTTGTCTTAAGGGAAAGATGACCAAGCAACCCTTCAAGGACAAGGGTGAGCGTGCTCAAGGCCTATTGGATTTGATCCATACTGATGTGTGCGGCCCGTTTAGTATTGGTACTAAATATGGTCACACATACTTCATCACATTTACTAACGATTACTCTAGGTATGGGTACTTGTACTTAATGAAGCACAAGTATGAATCCTTTGAAAGGTTCAAAGAATTCAAGCCTGAAGTAGAAAATCAATTAGGCAAAAGTATTAAAGCACTTCGATCTGATCGAGGTGGCGAATACTTGAGTGCTGAATTTCAAGACTATCTAAAAGAGAATGGGATTCTCGCACAGTGGACCCCTTCGGCCACACCACAGCTCAATGATGTAGCGGAGCGTCGTAATCGGACCTTGTTGGACATGGTTCGATCTATGATGAGCTTCACTGAACTTCCTACCTCGTTTTGGGGGTATGCGCTCGAAACGACGGTAATTTTGTTGAACAATGTCCACACCAAGGCGGTGGATAAGACTCAATATGAGATATGGATGGACAAACTACCCAAGTACTCATTTATGAGGATTTGGGATTGTCCTGCTTACGTGAAGCAGACAGTGAGAGATAAGCTGGATACGAGATCCATCTTATGCTACTTCATTGGGTATCCAAAGAATTCCATTGGATACTACTTTTACTATCCCAGCGAAACAAAAGTATTTGTTTCTAGGAATGCCACCTTTATGGAAAGGGAATTTCTACTTGATAGAAAGGGCAGAATAGTAGAACTCGAAGAGGTTCGAGATCCAATCGAAGTACCAAATGAATCTCCTGCATCTACAGAGCCAATACCAGAAATGGTCGCACCTAGGAGATCCGAAAGAGTTCCTAGGGCTCCTGAGAGATATGGTTTTCTCCTTGAAGATGATCAAGGCGATCAAGTTGTTGGATCTGATCCAAGAACTTTCAAGGAGGCAATTTCCGATGCTGATTCTAATTTGTGGCTTGAAGCAATGCAGTCTGAGTTTGACTCAATGCATGCTAACCAAGTTTGGACTCTTGTTAATCCTCCCAAAGGAATTGTTCCTATTGGGTGTAAATGGGTATACAAGAGGAAACTAGGGCCTGATGGTAAGGTAATGACCTACAAGGCGCGACTGGTCGCAAAAGGTTACACTCAAAGGCAATGTGTTGACTATGATGAAACCTTCTCGCCAGTCGCAATGTTCAAGTCGATTAGAATTTTGTTAGCCATAGCCGCATGATACGACTATGAGATATGACAAATGGATGTGAAAACTGCGTTCCTTAATGGAAACATTAAGGAAGAGATCTATATGACGCAACCTGAGGGTTTCACATCCGTTGGAAGCGAGCATAAGGTATGCAAGCTTCAGAGATCGATCTACGGTCTCAAACAAGCATCGCGAAGTTGGAACCTGAGATTCGATGAAACAATTAAGGAATTTGGTTTCATCAAGAATCCCGAGGAGCCATGTGTATACAAGAAGGTAGTTAAAAGCGCTGTGACATTCCTCGTACTTTATGTTGATGACATTCTACTCATTGGAAATGATGTAGGAATGCTGCAGTCAACTAAAGTATGGTTGTCTAGTAGATTTTCGATGAAGGACATGGATGAAGCATCCTATATTCTTGAAATACAAATCTATCGGGATAGATCTAAACGGATGCTCGGACTCACCCAAGCCATCTACATCGATACCATACTTAAGCGGTTCTCTATGGAAGAGTCCAAGAGAGGACACCTACCTATGTGCCACGGGGTCACTCTATCTAAGTCTATGTGTACGAAGACTGATGAGAAGATAGAGAGTATGACACGTGTGCCATATGCCTCGTCAATAGGTAGTATTATGTATGGCATGATCTCGACTAGACCGGATGTCGCATATGCTCTGAGTGTCACGAGCCGCTACCAGGCCAATCCCGGCCAATTGCATTGGAAGGCCGTGAAGGATATTCTTAAGTATTTGCGAAGGACTAAGAATATGTTCATGGTCTATGAGGGTGGTGAACTGAAACTGGAAGGCTACACTGATTCTAGCTTCCAGTGTGATGTGGATGATTCGAAATCAACCTCTGGATTTGTATTCATGCTCAATGGTGGTGCTGTCTCTTGGAAGAGTTCCAAGCAAGACACCATCGCGGATTTCATTCCTAATGAAGTTGGTCCAGTCCCGGTGTACTGCGACAACACGGGTGTCGTTGCGCAAGCAAAGGAGCCCAGGTCTCACCAAAGATCCAAACACATACTGAGGAAATACCACATAATCCGGGATATTGTGACTAGAGGTGACATAGTAGTGAGAGAGTCGCCTCTGCGGACAACGTTGCTGATCCACTTACGAAGCCCTTGCCTTGACCGTTGTTTGAAACACATCGCGAAACAATGGGACTGCGTCTAATGAGTAGTTGGCTTTAGGACAAGTGGGAGATTGTTAGAGTAGATGCCCAACTAGCCAACTTGTGGCGTGTGTGTTTATAGACTCTTGTATGAAACAATCTTTATATATGATATTCGCATTTATTTATATGTCGTTCTTTACTTTCATTGTGCTGTATGATGATTAACAATTGTGTTGAGTAAAGACCTAAAATACACTAAAGTGTATGTTAGATGTGATAGTGGGTATGACGGCTATCATGAAACACATCTAATAGTCATTGTGTATTCTGAACATGTTCCTAGTCGATTGGGCCGTCAAAATGAGGATAAGGCCGCCCGAGCTCGAGACTAGTATCTGCGATGCGAAGTACCATGTTTCATTGGTAGGGAACATTGTGATGTTCTGAGCATGCAGATAGATAGTGACCTGGTGATCTATCGAACTACCCTCGTTCGAACTTTCCAAGTGGTTACCATTTGTCGAGTGGATAAGTCCGAGGTCTTGGTTGTACTGATTAGTCCTCACGACTCGAAAAGTCATTGAGACTCTACATGATAGGCGTCTCACTTTGACCCGTTTGCCGACTCACTTGGGGTCATTAGACGGCGGGATTGGGTGAGACCCCGATGCATGTAGGAGTCGATGCATCGTTGTTGAGGATTCACCGCTCGCAGACTTGCATGGATATCCTATGCTATCTGAGGGGATAATAGTGTATGAATCTCTGGCCAGAGTACTAGAAGTATTTTAGGTAAATGTGTTTACCTTGTTACACTCGCGATGTCACTATTCGATCTCCAAGATGTATGCATAGCTACCGGATCTATAGCGACTCTCGATTTACCAATGGTCGTTGATCTGATCGGGATATATGGGTTGAAAGGACCGTACTGTACGCTAACCACGACCAACTGGTTCTTGCAGGCACTATCAGTGATAACTAGGGGATCATGGGGCGATGTTGCTAAACGCTCTTACCATGATCCGTTGGGCAAGTCCGGAATTGTGATTCCGGAGCCACAATGGTTGTGGACCCACGGCTAGCTGTATAACTCTCCTCAAACCTCACGCCGTCGCCGCCGCTGGAAATTGTTCCGGCCAATCTTTTGAGGAGAATCCGTCCGCGCTGATCTCGTCAGGCCTTCTAGTGCAGGCTGACGAAGGAGTCTCGTATCTGGTCGTGGACCTGATTGACGTTATCTACCGCCGCCTACCGTGAAGTGCCGGTTTTCTTGCGATACTGGTCGGAGCCAGGCACGAGTTGCCAGAAAGGTAACCCCGAGAAACACCCTATGAATGTCATAGATTGATTTGATTATAGAATTGTATTGATTGTCTCCCGGCCAAAATTTTGTTCTTCCACTGTCTCGCCGGGAGGCGCGATCCGGATCCGCCGTGGTTCCCCAACAACAGGTTCCATCAAAGCAATGCGCCGAGAATCTTTCAGATAAAGAAATTGCTGATTGAACTGCACCAATGAGCTATGGATATCAACTCTTATTATACAAAAATGAGGACACTGTGGATGAATTGAAGGACTTTCAACCAATCTCTGTGTGTCGGTGTGGATCGATGCAGGAGAGGATGGATTACCACGATCAAGAATGTGCGATGCAGTTTTTGATGGGTTTAAATGAGTCATATGCTCAGATTAGAGCACAAATACTGCTGATGGACCCATTAAAAGATATTCTCATTGGTGGTGCAAGAGGAAAGGCAGAGGTCTATTAGCCAAGGAGTTGGAGGCGAACTTTTAGATCAACCTATGGTTATGAGTCACGGAGCAAATGTAGCTGCGGTAAAAGGAGCTTACAACTCTAAGGGAACTAAATCAGACGAGGTAACATATTCTCATTGTCATCTTCCTACTCACACTGTTGATAAGTGTTACAAACTGCATGGGTATCCACCTGGTCATCCGAAGTACAAACTGAAGCAGAGTGACAAAAAGTTACATGATTCAAAGCCAACCTCTAGCTGATGAATTGCCTCGGCTGTGGGTGAAATCTTGAATCCAGAACATTGTCGTCAACTCATCGCTTTCCTAAGCTCACAACCGCAACTTGGTAATGGCACCACAATGGCTTTACAACAGACGCCTGAATCTTCTACATCTTGCTTCAATGGTACATACTCATTATCAACTTCCCATGTTGTCTTGCCCCATTTTCTTGGATCATAGACGTTGGTGCTACACATCATATTTGTTGCTCATTACATCACTTCATTTCCTTTGAACCTTTTAATTCAAATGTTACGTTACCTAATAATCTGATATTCCAGTCACACACATAGGATCAGTAATGTTGTCACCTGAAATTACATTACAGAATGTGCTTTTTGTCCCTCAGTTCAAGTTTAACTTGTTATCCACTAGTTCCTTGACCAAACAGATACATTGCTCAGTCGCCTTTTCTTCTCAATTGTGTCAAGTTCAGGTTTTGAATCAGGCCAAGACGATTGGGACGGGTAGAAGAGTTGGTGATCTGTACATTTTAACTGGCCTTTTATCTAGAGTGGATGTATGTGCTACTGTTCACTCTAAGACTCAAATTTGGCATTATAGATTAGGACATATTCCCTTCCCGAAGTTGTCTATATTAGGAGATACTTTGCAAAGTAGTTTCATTGATAATGAGGAGTTGTCTACTTGTGATATTTGTCATTTGTCCAAACAAAGACGATTACCGTTTATTTCAAATAATTCAGTTGCGGGTTCCTGTTTTGATTTAGTTCATATTGATATTTGGGGACCTTTCAACCCTATGAATGTTGATGGTTTTAAGTATTTTCTCACTATCGTGGATGACCATTCTCGTTATACCTGGGTCCAGTTACTTAAGTCAAAGTCTGAGGTGATAACTCTTTTCCCTACTTTCTCCCGAATTATATGTACACAATTTGAAAATCAATAAGTCAGTAAGATCTGATATTGCCCCTGAGCTACAGTTTTCTGAGTTTTTTAGAGTTGAAAGAATAGTGTCATATCATTCGTGTGTAGAGAGGCCACAACAAAACTCAGTCGTGGAAAGAAAGCACCAACACGTACTTAATGTCGCTCGAGCCTTACTATTTCAGTCAGGCATACCTTTGGTGTACTGGAGTGATTGTATTCTCACGTCTGTATATCTTATCAACTGAACCCCAGCACCTATCCTTTCCAATAGAACTCATTTTGAAGTCATGCACACCAAACCTCCCACATATTACCATTTACGGGTATTTGGTTGTCTATGCTATGGTTCAACACTTCTGAGTCATCGTACAAAGTTCTCTCCTCGTGCAATACGATCCATATTCCTAGGCTATCCTCCTGGTTATAAGGGGTACAAGTTTCTCAACCTTGACACCAATGAGATCTATATTTCTCGAGATGTTATATTCCATGACACTATTTTTCCATTTAAGAACAAACCATCCTCCAATACAGAACCTTGCTTGGATGGGTTCATCGATGATGTGTCAAAAACACAACATATCCCGATTCCTCCAAATGCAGACGTTCCCATTGTCAATTCTAATGAACCCTTAAATGGTAGACATCGGAGAAAACCTCTCATTTGAGTGATTATCATTGTTATGCAGTGTGTAACCCCCTTTGTACCTCCTCCGCTCATCCATTATCTAAAGTTCTTAGTACTCACAAACTTTATGATCCTTAGAAAGCTCTCGTCATGAATATCTCATCTATTGTTGAACCCAATAGCGATAATCGGGCAGTTTTAAAGCCAAAGTGGTGCCAAGCCATGGAAGCTGAGTTGGAGGCTTTGGAATGCAACAATACTTGGTCAATCGTTTCACTGCCTCCTGGTAAACATGCAGTTGGTTGTAGATGGGTGTATAAGGCGAAATTTCGTGCTGATGGATCTCTAGAAAGATATAAAGCCCTATTGGTGGCAAAGGGTTACACCCAACAAGAGGGAGTGGAATTCTTCAAAACTTTCTCACCCGTGGCCAAGATAGTGACAGTGAGGACATTATTAGCGCTTGCTGCTATTCACGGGCTGTCACTCACTCAAGTTGAAGTGAATAACGCCTTCTTGCATGGGGACTTGAATGAAGAAATTTACATGTCTCTGCCTCCAGGATATCAAAACGTTCGGGTCATCTTGCTCCTAATGCTGTATGTAGGTTGCACAAGTCCTTATATGGCCTGAAACAAGCCTCCAGGCAGTGGTTTGCCAAATTTTCTTCTACGCTTATTGATATGGGCTTCATACAATCTCATGTGGACAACTCCCTTTTCACACGTTCACGCCCTACTGGTTTTATTGCACTGCTAGTCTATATTGATGATGTTATAGTTGCTGCAACTAATCCGCGGGAGGCTGCTGTCTTGACTTCTTTCCTAAATAGCATATTTAAGTTGAAGGATTTAGGAGCTTTGAAGTATTTTCTTGGCATTGTGTAGCTCGCTCCTCTCGCGGGATTTCTATTTGTCAACGTCACTATGCCTTACAATTGCTCACAGAGGCAGGGATGCTTGGATGTAAACCTCGTTCCATTCCTCTAGATGTCAACCACAAACTCAGTATTGCAGATGGTGATCTATTCCAGACCCATCTGAATATCGTCGGCTCATTGGCAAACTCTTGTACTTGACCATCACAAGGCCTGATATATCTTATTCTGTTAATAAGTTGAGTCAGTTTGTATCCAAGCCCCAGACTACACATTTACACGCAGTCTATTCTGTTCTTAAATACATAAACGGATCAGTTGGACAAGGTCTGTTCTATAGTGCATCACGAATCTCGAAATCAGTTTGTTCTCGGAAGGATTGGACAGCTTGTCCCAACACTCGACACTCTGTTTCTGGATTCTGTGTTCTAATTGGGGAATCACTTATATCCTGGAAATCAAAGAAGCAACAGACAGTTTCCAGATCCTCGGGTGAGGCTGAATATCGTTCCATGGCTCATGCTACATGTGAAGTCGTTTGGCTCTTATCTGTACTCAAAGATCTTCAAGTCCACCATGATGCACCGGCTCTTTTCTTCTATGATAGTAAGTCAGCTATTCACATGGCCTCTAATCATGTTTTTCATGAAAGGACTAAACATATCGAGATTGACTGTCACACGGTGAGAGAACGATTGCAACAAGGCCTCTTCAAGCTCTTACATGTTTCTACAACCTTGCAACTTACTGATTTGTTTACCAAGCCCGTGTTGCCTTCTCGATTTCGCCTGCTGCTATCCAAGTTGGGCATTGATAATATTCATGCTCCACCTTGAGGGGGCATATTAGGATACTCTTGTTTATCTTAGTTGTAAAAAGGATAAACGTGGTAATATAACACGTTTTAACAGTTTCCTTTGCCGCTGGTATAAATACTCATTTCTTGCTGTAAAATCAATTCATCAGTCTAGAAATACAAAAATGTTTTCACTCCCAATTCTAATAATTAGTATAGCTCTATATATTGGAAAAAAAACGAGAAATAATAAATTGAACAATGATCAAATTTTTATGGGAAGTTTTTTAATATATTGAATCCTTGATCTTAATAAAATTCTTCAAATATGAATAAAGAAATAGTTGGACTTAAACATATATGAGCTAGATTAAATATATAACATGATTATGACATGGCAATCATCATTGAAAACGTATACAAGACAAAACTAGATTTAGTCATGTGTAATTTGAGGAAGCTGTACCAGGACTGTGGTTAATATGGCCGCTGTATGGCTCTGGGAAGTTGGAAATTACTAGTTGCTCTATTATAAACTACAGCCAATCATCAACCTGGGCATTTGGTCTAGTGGTATGATTCTCGCTTTGGGTGCGAGAGGTCCCGAGTTCGATTCTCGGAATGCCCCAATTTTCACTCCTACTATCTCTAGAGTTTTTTCCCCGACGGCCGTACACAATTTCCGCTTTACCGGTGAGCTTCATTTTGTTTAACCATTAATACTAATATGTCTTCGTTGTTTGTTTGTTTGGTGTTTTTTATGCTATGGGTATGGACTTCCTAATTTTCCTTTTTATTAGATTCAGTGGGTTTGAAAACATTCTTGATCAAACCCTTTTGGATATTAGGGGGAAATAAATAATGGGATTCCTTTTTTCTAGAATAGAAAATTAAACGGTATAATATATCCATTTGATTAAGGCTCCGTTTGGACACGTTTTATAAAAACGTTTTTAGTGTTTTTAAAGTTAAAAAAACTTAAGTATGTGTTTAGACAAGATTTTATAAAATATTTTTGAAAAATATTTTTAAAAAACTAGTTGTGAAGTACACTTTTTGAAAAATAAGTGAAAGATATTTTATAATGTTTTTATGATCAAAATATAGTTAAACTTTATGCGAATGGTCAATTAAATTTTTTTTGTTAGATTAATCATTCAAATGCTATTTTAATACTATTTTTTAATTATAAATAATTTTCTAAAATAATTATCTAATATTTTTTAATTTAAAAATATTTTTATAAAATAATTATCCAAACACATAATTATCTTTAAAAGAACTTCCAAAACGTTTTGTAAGAATTTTTTAAAAAATACTTTTATAAAAATATTTTTATAAAACGTGTCCAAACGGAACCTAGATGTCATTAAAAACTTGTGAATCCTAACTTTATTTCAAGGTTGAACATAAAACCGGAATCTGTGAAATCTCATTGTACTTGCTTCTCTATCCTTAGATATATGACTTTGACTGAAGCTCTCGTGGCATTAATAAGAGTATCTCTTAAATTGTTTGAGTTATTTATATTTATACCAACGTCTCATGTATTTTTCTCTCTTTCTTTATTTAACTTCTTCATTTGCGAATTTGGTCGAAATCTAGCTACTAGATTGATTATATAACTCGACTCACTTTATAATATTTTTTTCTTTGTGAACAATTGTTCCGCAGAATTATATTCAATATAAAATGGATCCTAGAATTTCGTTGCGAGGGAAAGTCAAACTTACATTTTATTTGAAAAGTTAATCCATTAATGGGATATAGGTCAGAGGCTTCTTGCCCTATACAGATTGATAAATCGAGGTATATGCACGAGTAGGTAGGGATTCGAGGGAGAGGACCCGTATAACGGACTAATTCTCAGAGCATATCCCACAATATTTCAGTGAGACATATGCTCCATACGAGAATCGAACCCATAAAATCGAAGAATTTATTCCACATCAACGCAAGTCTTACCAATTCGCCTGTACCCCTGGAACAAACTTATATTATTATTTGTCTCGAAAAAGGAAGTCATGCAGATTTGGGAAGGATCCCGACTTTAAGATGCCTTAATTCCAAACCATCCGGACGTAAACTGGCCATTCCCGATCAGAAAGGCGGAATATTGAATTAATTAAATATTTTAAAAGACGATGTTGTCCCCAGGCCAATGTGATTAATATTGACGAAAGGGAGAAACTCGCGCGTATACATGGATGGCGTCGCATTTTTCCTTCCGGCGGTTTTCAGAGAAATCCGCCGCTGCTCCTTTTTAGCGGTACTCATCCAGCTATTCATCCTGCAAAGAGCTTGAAACCATAAGAAAGAGCGATATCAACAGACGCCTCGCCGATTTAGTAATGATGGCTGGCGACTCCTCTTCAGGTAACAACCATTCCGCAGCTCATTTATCAGATCTTTGTATGTACTCTGCAATTCCCCTTCTTGGTGTTTCCGCTCTCTGATTATACATCTTACCTTGGCTGAATGGTAATTTTGGATGCAACATTATTAGGATCGGGCCGATCAAAATGGGGAGTCTCGCCGTCTTACGCTATGTATCACTTCGGAACTAGTGGAATGTCTGTTGCTGCAGCAACTGGGATCACTCATCCCTTAGGTTGTTTTAGTTTCTACCCGTGTTTTGCTTCAATGTCTGATTCGTATATTTGCTCAAGGTTTCTTTCGTACTGTTTCGTCCTGGTATTTATATAGCAACCGTGATGCGGTTTACTGTTGAACTCACCTTGTGTTGTATGCTATTTATATCAATCAAACTGGAGTTTGGGTTGAATCCGCACAGCTTGAAAAAAATACAGACTATTTCGAATTGTTGTTGGATCGTTGGACAACTGTAAATGAAGTTCTGATCATCTATCAGATAAAAAAGAACAAACGGATCTTGCCAATAAAGTTCAGATTTCATTTCTCACAAGGCAGTCGGGTTTTTGCCATCTTTCAACTCATTCGAGATCCTTTTCTTTCATTCGATGTGTCACGGCATTCATCCATACAAGCCCATTGGCTTTTCGAATAGAGAAAGGTGGAATTATTTTATAGGAGGAAAGCCTAGCTTGCCAACCATATAGCGGAAGCTGGGTTCCAGCTCATTTGGTAGTTTCCGCATGATTTGAGCGGTGCTAACATTCCTCTTCCATTGCACAACCCTTGGGCTTCTTCAATTGAGTATATTGAATTTAGAGAGCATTGCTATACTATCTGAATATTGACAACACACTGTAAATTTCTATCAATCTCAGATAATCGAGATTTGCAAATTATTATTTGGAGTTTACAAGGAAAAACTAAGTTAGTTATTAACAACTTACAAATTTAATGATTTATTCTTTGTGAAAAAGTGTTTGCCTTTCAATTATCTTATCTGATATCATGATATTATCAAACTTCTAAATCTTGTAAAGCAGTATGTAGGTTGAGTTTAAAAACACGGTTTGAGTTGTCCAATTTATTGTTTACATGGCTCGTCCACGTAGAATGTTAGCCTGTGACTTCAGTTTTTTTCCTTTGCTTTAAAGTGTATAATTAAACTGATACTGGTATACAGATGTTCTCAAAGTTAGACTGCAAATGCAACTTGTTGGCCAGCGAGGTCCATTGATTGGCATGGTGTGTAATCATGATTTTATGTTTTGTCAATTAATCTGTGAGTTCTATTATCACAATAATCTGGGCATAGGATGAGAGATCCTAACTCTTGTGTTGATTCATGGCTCCATTAGGGAAGGCTCTCTTTGCATGTAGTCAAGAATGAAGGACCGAAGTCATTGTACCTGGGATTGACTCCTGCATTAATGAGGTCAGTTCTTTATGGAGGTCTCCGTTTAGGATTATACGAACCATCAAAGTATGTCTCTGAATTGGCTTTTGAGTCCACCAATGTCTTGGTGAAGATTTTTTCTGGTGGAGTCGCTGGCGCTGTTGCTACGGCACTCACCAATCCAGTGGAAGTTTTGAAGGTAGTTAACTTAGAGGTTTTATTTACTTCTTTTGTGGAAATTTTTACCTTCCCAGCTTTTCCTAGGTACGACTGCAGATGAATACAGCAACCTCTACGTGGGCCTATTGAGCAAATGCGGAAAATTGCTTCAGAAGAGGGTGTGACAGCTCTTTGGAAGGGTGTTGCACCTGCAATGACCAGAGCTGCTGCATTGACTGCATCACAATTGGTGACATATGACGAGTCCAAGAGGGTTAAGTCCTCCCAGTTATTTTCACTTTTGATTGCCTATGTTGCAATCATGGGTATTTTAGTTTGTTTTAATCTTGAATATTGTGTGAAATGAACCTCTCATCTCCCACAATTCACAAATGCAGGCTTTGACAAGATGGACTTCTTTTCAGGAAGGAATTTACCTTCATCTCTGGTAAACTACCATTCCTTGTATACGTCTAATTTGTTTCTGTAATATTGTTTCTCAGGGCTGTTTCTTTTTATTTGTTTGGCGATGGTTTGTAATTTCCACACAACAATATCTTCATGTATCACATTTGAAGCAAAATGATATTCTAGTTGTGCTGTCACTTGAAAAGTCCACCGAATCTGTATAGTCTAGAGTATAATGGGAAAGGCATAAAATTTTGATATTTTAGGACTCGGTAGCCTCTTAAAATCACCCACCCGTTTTTTTTATTCCTCTCTTATTTTACCTCAAAGTGTCGACGAATCTCCTTTTCCATGCAACACTTTCATCTTAGATGAACCAAAAAGGGCTATATGAGTAAATGTGAGGGATTTATGCCATATTCCTTATTATATTGTTCAGGAGTACCTTTAAATGGTGTCTCCAAATGAAATGATATATTTTTCGTGTGAAAAAGCTTCATAAAGGTTGGAGAGGCATGGAGCAAAGGAATTTGAGGAATAAATTAATTTGTAAGGAATCAGTCATCAACCTAAATTTCTGTGCTATGATATGACAGAAATCGATATGGAGATAAATAGTTCTGTTGGAAACCCTTAGAAAGCCAAAATGGTCTTATTTACATCAGCTATTTTTTAAGTGTTTGACTGTTGATGTTTTGATACCTCAAGTCTGTGAGTGATACATTCTCTCAGCAGTATGAGTGTATAATGTAATGTTTTCAGTTACATACTTTATCAGCTGTTTCTGACTTTAGATTTTTACATATGAAGTGCAAGTGCGATAGCAGGCACCATGAGTACGATTGTGACTGCGCCCATTGATATTGTCAAAACCAGACTAATGCTGCAAAGAGAATCTAAATTAGATGGAAGCTATAAAAATGGAATCCACTGTGCATACCAGGTTGTGTTATTTTTGCTTCTTTTATCCGTCCTTGGTTTGTATTTGAAATTTCATGGATTGATCAACCTTTGGTTAATATCACCACCTCCACCCTCTAACCAACATTGTGTACTAGTTTTTGTTCTCGCTTTCGTTGAAAACTTGTTACCATGCTGTTTTAAGATACAATTTTTGCATGTGAAAAGATGTTTGAAGTGCCAAGGATGGTGCTATACTTGCCTGCTTGTCTGATGCCACATTTTCTATGATTCCAGGTTCTGCTAACAGAAGGTCCTCGGGGTCTTTACAAAGGGTTAGTTAAATAAATGTGTAGCCACTAAATCCACACCCCATAAATTAAAATATGCTTGTGTCCAGCTGTGGCTAACTTTGGATTTCAATAACTGAGTTTGTTATCTATGTGCAATTTTCTGAAAAGGCAAGGGTTCTTCTCTATATTTGCTTTGCCCCCGTCCTATCTCATCCCTACTTGCCATATACTTGGGTAAATCCCTCTTTCAAGGAGTGATTTTTTTCTGCGTTTCTGGCTAGATCAGTCTCTCTATTTCCATTTCATTTTCAGATCCTAGGCATTTTCTTGATCCTGATCCTATTCATGCATTTTCCTAAACCCTTTCCTTTTCATGATTCTACAAGTCATGTCATGAATATTCCGATCCTACACATCTTTATCGTCTTCACTTGCATAATGTTTTATTCCTTTATTTGATTACATCTTGAATTGACCAGGGGCTTTGCAATTTTCGCAAGATTAGGTCCACAGACGACCATAACCTTTATACTCTGTGAGAAGCTGCGTGAGTTTGTTGGGCTAAAGGCGCTTTAAGCCATGAAAATATATTCATATTCTGATGCAAACAACATTTGTGATCGGTTCCTGCTAAGAAAATGTAATCGATGTCTGATTGAAGATAGATTAGTGTTGTACTTTTATGCTATCGATCTATCAATTGTATGTAGCTCATCTCTTTACTGTTACACATCACTCTGTGTCTCTTTGGGGAGTCATGATTTCATATTTTCATGGTGGTTATGATTATGAAAACAATTATCTACGTTTTCATATTTTGCTGAAAATAGGGAAGAAAAGTATGTTATTATGCTTAGATACTTCTTAATGTTCATCAAAATTTCGTACGAATGAGACGTTCCATATCCATCAAACGACAATGTTTCGAAAAATAGTTGGAATCAATGTTATTAAAATGCAAAATAAAGAAACGGAAACGTTAATGAGCTAAAGGAATCGGTCGCCGGTTCTCGATTTTAAACAAATCTATAAAAAGTGAATGGTTGAAGACGAAACCTTTGATCCATGATACTTGGAGATGTAAGCAGATCACTTCCCGTGAAAAAAGTTGTCAACTATAAAGTATAAATCTAATTGTCTAAGCCCGATCACTGCAGAGGAAAAAAGTAGATAATTTCTTAATGAAAATTTGTAAACGGTGGAATTTGAGCGAAAAGGAAGTCGCATGCAAACAATAGATGACTTCGTCAACTTCCTGAAAATTTGGTGAAATAGAAAATATTATACAGATTTACAATATAAATGATTAAGTAAAATGATTAGTATTATATGTGTAGCAAGAGTCTACATGTTATACATGTTATTAAATCACATTAAATTAATTTAAAAATCATAAAAAGAGCCAAGTAGGAGGGTGTGGGGACAAACATAATGTGACACTTCGCCTGGGAATGGATGTAATTTTGTAATATATTGGCGGGACAGTCTGGCATCCTTATCCTTCACCCCCATTTCACTCACTTATCCTCGAATATGCCATTCGGTATATTGCCAAACTGCGAACGGGTCAATACCCGGTAATAATACTATTTCACGTAATAATTTTATTTTTCTAGCTGACTCTGTCCATCTTCCCCTCAATTTTGTTTTCTTTTTTTGTTGCTTTTCGTATAAAATCTCGACTGCGTTTAATAAAAGGACAAAAATTTAATACAGCGCAAGATTTTTTTAACCTGATTCACCTTTTTTGAATCGTCATTTTAGCGCTGGAAATGAAATTATAAAAATTTGTCCGTTTGATTGTAAAGAGATTCAATTTTAGTTGATGGCTAATATAATAGAAGTAGTTAACAACGTTGCACACGTGACACCTAACATGTCTTCCTCAATTTAATGTTAGAGGATTTAGTTTTTCGCTTTCTCTTTCTCATTTCTCTATATTTTCTTTCGAATTGAAATGGGAAGAAAGGTGACATTGTTCCATCAAGCCGCTTCCCACTAATTAAGAAAATAAATTATTTTCCAGTCCCATGACACAGGCGAGTGGTAAGACTTGAGATAACGTGAGATTCTCCTCTTCGACTTTACTAGTTCGATTTTCGTGTAGAGCATATTCCACATCAAAACTGTACATATCCATCGATTTAAAACTATATCGATCAAGGGATCTCTGTCTACACGAAGATTAACAGTCTAATAAACTAATAGTTTAAAAAGAATAAATTATTTTCCCATTTTATAAAAGAAGACAGAGCAGTTATGAGATGATCGTGTCACCATCATAGTTAATTAATGCTCTCAATTATTAGCAGCTATTAACGAATATGGCCATCATTTGTGCTTTGTTTTCAAATGTGAACCTCCCTCCCGGCGCCGCAAGTTTTGTTCCCATTACAAACCAAACCCATATTTGATGTCTCGATTGACTAATGATCGGTTTTGGAATTGGTAAAAAGTAGTACTGATTAATGATTATGGATAATAAAACAAGAATTGTAGATATTCAACGGGTAGAACCAAGATATATATAAAATAAAAACAATTTAAAATTACAGAGGAATAATGTCATGACATAATTTAAATTTAATGATTAATCCTTCTTTTATCGAGATCAGTAGAAGTAACTGTTAAATTGCAATGCTATTATTCTTTTGGGTCGATACATAATTTATTTATTTATTTTTGTTTTGCTAATTTGATGATTCAACCAACTTATCAAACACCATATAACAAGTAATTAGACTATAAAACTTCTTACATGAATCAAAATTTGTCATTAGATCTCAGTGTGCCAAACCATGTATATAAATATTATTAATGTAAAGCTAACGTAAATTTTTTTTTTAATTTCAAAGATATTTAAATTTTCCACATTATAAACAATTAGAGAATCTGCGTATTCATTTATTTAATATCATATTCTACATGAGTCCATTGTATTGATAAAACATGGGATGTTATGTAAGTCCGTGAATAATAATTATTCGGCTTAAAGGTTAATAAATATGAGTTAAAAAAAAATTCTTTCAAATTATCATACAATCCAATAAGCTACATCTCATATATATAAATTTTTCTGAAATATCTCTCTCTCAATATATATTTAATTTTGGAAAAAAGAAAAAATGTGTTGAATATATATATTTTCTGGAAAAAAGAAAAAAAATGTTTTGATGATCATTATTAATTAAAAGGCAGCAACAAGAACATGGGTCCCGTTGATGGGGGCAATTACGTCAATCGCATCGTGAGAAGGCCACTAGATCTTCGCCAGGAGAGAACACATCAGTCGAATCTATTACAACTGGGCAGAAACACAATCGCCGACAAGTACATCTATTTGGATAAACCGTTAAAAACCAGTGGCACCCCTCGTAAATAAACACGAATCCCGAGACCACTTCCCACTCCTCCCCAATCATAATAAATTCATCCCCAACAAAATTCCCAATTTCTCATCGTTACCAGCGGAGACTTGAATTAAAAAAATATTAACAAATTTGAAGCTTTGGCAATAATTCAGATCATCATTAGGGAATCGTCAAAGTGCCGAGGAATTTCGAAGAAAGGGGGGAAATAATTGTGGAGTGTGTGTGTTAATGGCGTCAATGGCGGAAGGCGGGGACGGCGTGAAGCTTTTCGTGGGCCAAGTGCCGAAGCAGATGTCGGAATCTCAGCTACTCGCCATGTTCAATGAATTTGCAGCCGTGGACGAAGTCAACATTATTAAAGACAAGGTCACGCGTGCTTCACGAGGTTTTGAATCTGATTCGCATTGCATGCTCTGTTGCATATTTGTAGCGAGTGGTTTGATTTCAAGTGTTTCATTTCTTTTTCTTCCACGATTTGTGGTTTCGTGTGTCTCTAATTTCGGTTGCGTTTGGATTAGGGTGTTGTTTTGTGATATGTCCGTCGAGGGAGGAAGCAGACAAGGCGATCAATGCATGTCACAACAAGAAGACGCTGCCTGGGGTTTAGTGTGACTCTGATTCGTCTTTTTTTTTTTGGTTTATGAATTCGACAATGTGTTTAACTACTCTGGGAAAACAAACCGTTTATCGACTTGATTTGATTCTGGGAAACACTTGTAGATAATTGAGATATGGAGATTTAGTTATTTAGTAGCTTTGCGTGAACATCTTTTACGGCATGGATCCTTGGCGGCTGGGTTCCAGGAACTATACAGCATGCTTGTCTTCTGTTGAGCCACTGAACATTTTACCCAACTGTTCGGACGAGTTAATATGACCGTACAAATTTTCGAAGACAAACTATTATTCTTCGTTGTGTAAAAGGAAAGCGAAACAGATTTGGGTTTTGTTTTTGTTATGGCATGAAATGTAGTTTTCCTCATTCTGAGATAAAGGGATTGTTTTCTCTGTCCTTTCCAGGCTTCTAATCCCTTGCAAGTGAAGTATGCGGATGGGGAGTTGGAAAGACTAGGTGCAAACTTATTTCCATTTCTGTAATACATGATTTTCTCCATTTTGAGATCACTATTTATTTATACCAAGTATCTAACTCGTTGCTCATTTTCACAAAAACATCAGAGCACAAACTCTTTGTTGGTATGCTCCCAAAAAATGTTTCTGATGCTGAGGTATCCGCTGTGTTTTCGGAATATGGAACAATAAAAGACTTGCAAATTCTTAGAGGTTCCCAGCAAACTAGTAAAGGTGATTGTTTCTTACTTTTATGTGTTTATTTAGAAGGGCTGGGAACTAATTTTATCCAGTTAATTCTAAACTACCAACTTATTTGTCGTAGGTTGTGCGTTTCTGAAATTTGAAACAAAAGAACAAGCACTCGCAGCCATAGAGTCTGTCAACGGGAAGAATAAAATAGAGGTCAGTTCAGTTTATCAATTTATTTTATCAAGTTGAATTCCTTTATATTTGTTTCGCCAATTGTAATTATTCCAACATATATCCTGGATAAAGGTTGCACCAAGTATTTTGATGTCTAATACTTCACTAGCCATAAACACATGCAGGACACTGAAGAAAACCATGTTTTGGTATAATGTATTAGTACTTGTTAAAAAGTGGGTTTCTATGAATTTAATGTTTCCATCAACAGTATTACAGAGACACAGATATGACATTACCAGTTCTACTATACTACCAAATTATGATCTCATTCGCGTCTGTAACAGGGTTCTACTGTTCCCTTGGTGGTCAAGTGGGCTGATACAGAGAAAGAGAGACAGGCACGGAGGACTCAAAAAGCTCTGTCACAGGGATCAAATGTGGCAAGTCCTGACCCTAGGCAGCATCCATCTCTATTCGGTGCTTTGCCAATGGGTTATATGCCACCATATAACGGATACGGGTATCAGGTTCATTTTCTTTTCTACTTTGAAGAGACATCTGTCTTTCTCAATTTTATGGGGGTATTTACTTGCATAATGTACGATCATAATAACCGATGGAGTATGTTCGCCTATTGGTGCTATCTGTTGATGCCAAAGGCACATTTATATTAGTTTATGCTCTCCTTTGTAGGCCCCAGGGACATATGGACTCATGCAATATCGTCTACCACTGTTGCAGAACCAACATGCATTCCACAATCTAATACCACCTTTAAACCAAGGAAATTCTGTACGTGGAGTGACGCCTGATCTTACATCTGGAATGACCCCAAGAAATTTTCCCATGTCACCTACAAGTTATGTAGGATCTGCATATACTGCATTGCCTGGGGTCCAATATCCATTGACTTATCCTGGAGGAATCATGAATAATCAGCCTCTAGGTGGCCCTTCAGGTTCTCTATCACCTTCCAACACAAGTAGCCAACCGGCAGCATCTTCAAGTGCCAGTATGAGTTCTGTTGGTCAAATTGAAGGTTGTAGGAAACAATGATCAAGTAACTTCCACAGATTTGTTTTTGGTTACTTGTATATGAAATATACAAAAATATGTGTGTTAGTGCTGAACATCTTTGTGTGAGTAAATACATGCATTTGTTGCTTGTTCATATATCTCATGAATGTGGAATTCTCTCTGAAAGCAGGTCCACCAGGAGCTAATTTATTTATTTACCATATACCTCAAGAATTTGGTGATGATGAGCTAGCCAATGCCTTTCAGCGTTTTGGTACGGTATTAAGTGCCAAGGTCTATATTGACAAAGCTACCGGTGCCAGCAAATGTTTCGGTATAAACTCTAAGATTCTAATCATCAGTTGCTATTACTGCTTATGTTGTTTTTCTAATTAGTTCTTATCTGTAGGATTTGTAAGTTACGATTCGCCAGCAGCAGCACAGGATGCGATTCATATGATGAATGGGTTTCAATTAGGTGGTAAAAAGTTGAAAGTTCAACTTAAAAAGAGACAATAATGAAAACAAACCTTATATCCCACGTGTTAAGCCATGAAAGAGAGTGATGCTCTCAAGCATGCTTGCCGCTAAATATCTACAAAACTTGGATAACAGATGACCAAAGATGCATTGAGCATGTGGGGGATATAAGACAATCAACTTGCACGGAATGATCCAGTATTCTGGGATTGATGCCCGAAAACTTTTTATTCTTCTGTACTTTTAGTTTGTAACATAATACCATCTAGAAATTGATCATTGGTTCATTGATTTTTCTTGGCAGCAAATGTAGATTATATTCTTCAGTAAAACGTGTGAAATTTTATCTCCTGTTAGACAAGTTTTAGTTCTTATTCTTTGAGCTTTCCTAATCTCTTTTAAGATTATGTAACCAAGTGGGAGAAACTGAGAATGTTCGAACCTAAGGATCTCGGAGCCTTCAGAATTGTCATTGCATAAATGTGGTTTTGATGTTCCATCCAGGTGAACACTAACACATTGTAATCGTGAGATTTTTTTAAGCATTTTCACTGTTACTTTTATCTACATCTTTGAATTTTAGTTGTTCTTTGTTTCTAGTTAATGGCACTAGTAGTGAATGGTGATCACGAATTGTTTCCGGCTGAACTGTTCTAGCCGATTTTCAGGATCTCCGAAACAAATGGACAGTGAGTTTCGGCTGTACCCCTGTTTGTTTCATTATAAAATGGAGATAAATACATTGGTCAATCAATTTCTTGAATGCCAAACTGCTTGGGTTATCGCAGCGTGTGGGGTAGCCTTTGCTGTAGAGCTACGCAAGAACTCTACTCGTTGTCCCATCGTGTTATTATATTGGATAGGTAAACAAACGAACAAACAAAATTGGGTACACTGGCTGAAAGTTAAAGAATGAGTAAATAAATGGGTGAGTTCTTATTTGCATACGAATGGGCGCATACTTTGTGAACCTGTAGTTGAGTACAGACGAAACCATATATAACCCCCGCCAAGAATAGGTTTTTGTGTTGTAATTTTATGATAAATTATTTCCACACAAATCCAACCCCAGTTCCCGACAGTGAGCAGTGACCTCTGGAGGTACAAAGGGAGTTGGAAGAAGAAACCATCGGAGATGTCGAGTAAACCCAACGATGGTGTGAAGGGGGATGTAAAAAAGGAAGGAACAAAGAAACCCTTGTTCAGGCCCACAAAAGACGACACCAAACCACTGCTTCAGGATCCTGTGAGTGCAACACACACACACACACACACACACACACACTACTTTTTCATTTGGTTTTCGAATGATCTATGATGCTTCGATTTGGGTTTTGTTGGGTGAATTGTAGATTTTGAGATCCGACCCGATTGAGACAGAGGAAGCTGTGCTTCGGCTGCCTCCTTTGCCAGATTGTTTCAAGTCCAGATATCAGGCCCCATGAGTTATTACATCTCGCTCTGTGTTGTTTTGCATTTGCTCGATCATTTTTCTTTATTTTCCAAGATCACATCAAGAATTTTCTACCTTGTCAGCAATATTATAAGCTTTTAGGAAATGGGTCAATTCTATTGTTTACTATTTCTTCAGCAATTTAGTCAAATTCATCGAGGATGCAGTTGACTAATAGGACGAACGACTTGGGTTAGGGGAAATATGCCATCACCTTGACCAATAATTTCACATTTATGGATACAACAGCATATCGAAGATGAACAGTTTTGAATTTTTTAAAAAAGGAGTTTGAGTAAAATGGGATCAGGGAAGAGGAAGGTGAACACTATTTCATCAATCTCTTGAACAAAATGTGGAAACAACGGATTGAAATTGGCTGGAGAACTCATTTAAAATTTTGAAATTGGTATTTTTTTTTCTCTCGATTTTATTTTTTGGGTTGTGATATCAAGAATCACGAAACGAGAAGGAATATCAATCATGAACAATGAGCCCCAGAAATGACAAAAAAGAACATAAAGGCAGCCCCTAAAATTAGTTGACCAAAGGTCAACATAAAAAAAATGAGTTAAGTTGGTGTTATAAAATGTCTAAGTCGGAGATAATATAATGATATATAACAGTAATATGTTTAGTTAATTGATTAAATTTAAGATAAAGTGTTAATTATATTTTTAATATTTATAAATTAATAAATATACTAAAAGACGAATATAATATCGTGATAATATTGTAATTTTATATTAATAAAAATAATAATAATTGATGATGATGATGAATACTTTTTTCTATTCAATCTTTTCACGTGATAATATTCGAACTAATTCTTCTTCCCCTCAGTTGATAACCAGAAATAATTTCATTTATCGTTCAATTTGTTCGAATTAATATACCCGTTTTAAATGGATACAAAAGTACAAAATTCATTGTTCTAATATAATCTTTTCAGGAAATAGAAACAAACATTACTTTTTAAAAATTTTAAGTAGTGTCAGGGTTTGTTGCATCTGGATTCATAGCCTACTGCAAGAAGAATATGTCTTTCAAACTAGTTAATACGATCGGAAAGATATCGAAACTAGTCATTTTGAACAAATAGTCCACATGAGTTTCGAAATCAGTCGATATGAACTGAAAAATAGTTAAAACATGTGTGTATGAACTCAAAACATGTATTGAAAACTAGCCAGATATGGTTTAATCAAAAAAGATATATGCTTTCAAACGTTATTTCTCTCTCTCTATATATATATATATATATACAAATTTGATATGGTGGGCATCAAACATGGGCACCAGGCTGACGTGACAGCATCAGGAAGTGTCCCTGTTTGGTGCCCACCATATTATTTCTTTATATATATATATATATATATAGTTGAGAAATGAAGAACAAAACACAAGAAATGGAAACATAATAATAACTGATGATGATGATGATGATGATAATAATATTTTTTCTATTCAATCTTTTCACGTGATAATATTCGAACTAATTCTTTTTTCCCTCAGTTGATAACCAGAAATAATTTCATTTATCGTTCAATTTATTCGAATTAATATATCGGTTTCAAGGGATACAAAACTCATTGTTCTAATATAATCTTTTCAGGAAATAGAAACGAACCTTACTTTTTAAAAATTTCAAGTAGCGTCAGGGTTTGTTGCATCTAGATTCATAGCCTACTGGGAGAAGAATATGTCTTTCAAACTAGTTAATATGATCGGAAAGATATCGAAACTAGTCATTTTGAACAAATAGTCCACATGAGTTTCGAAATCAGTCGATATGAACTGAAAAATAGTTAAAACCTGTGTGTATGAACTCAAAACATGTATTGGAAACTAACCCAGATATGGTTTAATCAAAAATGTATATACGTTCAAAATTTCAAATGTTATTTCTCTCTCTATATATATATAGAGTTGCGAAATGAAGAACAAAGCACATGAAATGGAAAAATAATAATAAAAAGCATGGGTGCTTGCTTGCCAACAACGTAACATTGGGGAAAATGGAAGAAGAGAAACACACAATGAGATGGAGCCGAACTACAAAAATTTCTTGGATTTAGCGATGGCGTTTTGTCTCTAACTTTTTTTAGGTTGGCCGTTTCAAAATCCATGATAATATTGTTTATTGTAGAATTTACCGACGGTATTTTTGGGAGGACGTAACTAATTTTAGCGATCGAATAATATATAACGATGGATTTTTGTTTTCCGTCGCTAATTTTAGCGACGTATTTTATTTTTCATTACTAAATTTAGCGACGGATTCTCGTTTTCCATTGCTAATATCATACAGGTTTGGATCAATAGTTTCATCATCGTCAATCTAAATATCACAAAAGAGTAGATTAATTATTCGAAGTACTCTCACTATCACATGCATCACTGTTTGAACCACTCACATGGTCGTTTAACAGTTGGATATGGTAAACAACCTGTGTTGTGACGGCCTGTTATCATACTCATAATTTATTAGCATACACTTATGATTAATTAATAAACAACAGAAAAACAGGTTAAAATTTTGCATTTAATCCTATAAAATTTTCGACATGAACTCCCAATAAATAGGACATTCCGTAACAATCACATACTCAAAATAACTCAAATATCTTTTCAACAAACATAACAATAGAATTACTGAATAAACAACAGAAAAACGGGTTAAAAATTTTGCGTTTGATCCTATAAAATTTTAGGCATGACCTCCCAATAAGTAGGATATACCAGAACAATCACATACTCAAAATAACTCAAATATTTTCAACAAACAAAACAATAAAATTCACTGCAAAGCCAATCACCATAACAACAAAAACCAAATAACATAGAGACGACGGGCAGGGAGCCAAGCCCAAGCTGATATTCAGCCTGTATATATATATATATATACTTTTAATTTAAAAATCAAACGAAAAGAATACCTAAATTTCCGCGGGAGTTAGTAAATGGCCAATTTCCAAATCAGCAATCGATCGACTTCCCGCTTTCTCCAAGTTTAGAATTTGAAATTGGCAATTACACTCTTATTTAGCTTTTCATATTTTTGTATATAATAACTTGTGAAAGTAAAGAAATGAAGACATACATATGACACGTATGTAGATTGGAGGAAAAAGAGGGCAAATTTAATAAAGTTGTATTTAACGGTTTAGGCATTAGATATTTTATTATTTTAGATGATTTAGACAATTAATTTAGAGAATTAAAAGTCCATGTGGGTGATTTGTGATTTGAAAATTGTGAAGTGTGAATCTTGTGCTTGTGGTGAAGGTGATGGGGTGGACAATGGAAATGTGGATCACTAAATTTTGGGATTATATTTTAATCGTTAAATAGATTATTATATTTTGGATTTTGATTGAAATAACTAGATGTATAGTTGCAATTTAATAAGAAAATGATTCAAATGAATAAGATTCAACTCTACCAATGCTTCAAAATTTTGAGATATGAGGTTCATTTGATAAATTTTTTATTTGTTTTAGTTTATTATGAATTAGTTTTTGCTCAACTAATTTACCAACTAAACATTTGAATTTATAATTAATCTTATGCTAAAATTATCATATAATCATTGGAAATTTTTTGAGGTTTATTGATTACTATGCAAAGTGAACAAATTCCTAAGCACGCGAAATCAAAGTTGACTATCCATCGTTTCTACAACAAAATGAATGATGGTCAACAAGCACAATTAGTGACTCAGCTAATGCAGATGTCTCATATTCTTTGCTCAATACTCCTACAAATGAAGTCGATAAAGTTGATAATCCAACAAATACAAATGGTTCTTACTTGGAACGTGATCCCGGGTTATGTTTTCCAATTTGGTCATATCATGTTGATATGCGTGATGATATGCGAAATGATTATATTAAAATGGGACCATGCCAACCAAAATTAAGTAAATCTCCATCCATTTCATATGGAAGTCAAAGAGATATTTTCAATATCTTGGTTTCGCCAATTCCCATGGTTAGAGTATTCGATTGCAAATATAGCGTGTTCTGCTTTCCATGCTATCTTTTTTATAGCACTTCCTCGAAATACGTTACATTGACTCGTGAAGGGTTTCAAGATTGGAAGAGAGTTAAAGATAGAAAAAAATGTCCATTGCACAACATGAAGGCCGTCATGATTCATTGCATAATTTTGCTATTGGAGAAGTGAAATAATTTGTTTAACAATATCAACACATTGACAAGGTTATGAATAAGATCACATCGGAAGAAATTGAGAAAAATAGGCTACGGCTTAAGACTTCAATAAAAAGTGAAATGGTTAGCAACGCAAGGGCGTGCTTTTAGAGGCCATGATGAATCTAGTTCAAGTAAAAATTTTATTGAATTGATAAAGGTACAAGCAAGAGCAAATAAAGAGATTGCTTCACTTGTCTTAGAAAATGCTCCTCAAAATGCTAAGTATACATCTTCGAAGATTCAAAAAGAATTGTTGCATATTCTTGCCAATAAAGTGCGAAATATGATACGTGAGGAAGTTGGAGATGTAAGTTTTGTTTCTTGTTGATGAAACCCTTGATGAGTTTAGCAAGGAGCAAATGGCCGTTATTTTGAGGTATGTGGATTGTGAAGGTTTCGTCCGAGAACATGTTTTTGAAGTTGTAAATGTGAATGACACAAATGCATTAACTCTTAAGAAAGATATATACAATATGCT
This sequence comes from Dorcoceras hygrometricum, assembly GCA_001598015.1. Taxonomy (NCBI): domain Eukaryota; kingdom Viridiplantae; phylum Streptophyta; class Magnoliopsida; order Lamiales; family Gesneriaceae; genus Dorcoceras; species Dorcoceras hygrometricum. The sequence continues at coordinate 1,898 of KQ999332.1, read as the reverse complement.
TTCTCATTCAATATTTTGGTTGAAAATTTGAGGGGTCAAGAATATGATGGAGAAAGTAATATGGGGGAAGAATGGAATGTGCTACAAGCATTATTTCGCAAAGATTGTCCTTATATCTATTATATGCATTGCTTTGCTCACCGTTTACAACTTACTTTAGTTGATGAATCCAAGGACGTATATGAAGTATGACTCTTTTTTTCAAAATTGAGTACCATAATCAATTTTTTTGGTTCTCCTTTCAAGCGCCATTGTGAACTAAAATCTGCTCGAAAAGATGAAATTATTGATATGATAGCTTCAGGGGAGCTTGGAACTGGTACATGGGCTAATCAAGTTCAAACTTTGCTACGAGCTGGAGAAAATCGTTGGAGCAACTCGTTGGAGCTCTAATTTTGCTTATGTTAGTAATTTTATTGATATGTTCAGTGCAACTTGTATTCTTCTTGAAAAAATGGTTGATAATGGAAAGAATAGTAACATACGGGGGAGACTAAGAGCATTCACAAAGAAATGACATTGTTTCAATTTGTTTTTGTCTAGAACTTGATGAAGGAGGTTCTAGGAGTCTCTCATATTCTTTGTCAAGCATTACAAAGGAAATCTCAAGACATTTTAAATGCATTGAATTTGGTCTCATCAACCAAAATACATCTTCAAAAGTTACGAGAAAATGGATGGGAGAAATTTTTGGAAGATGTGGTGAAGTTTTGTGAAAGGTATGAGTTCGAAACTATTTATTTTTAATTTAACTTGAGATGTATTATATGATGACAATAGTTTCTTTATTTAAGAACAATATTGATGAAACTATTTATTTTTAATTTAACTTGAGATGTATTATATGATGACAATAGTTTCTTTATTTAAGGTACAATATTGATGTTCCTATTATGGCTGCTCGATATTTGGAAGGAACAAGACGTTTTTGTCAACAGCAAAATGATATAACAGGTGAACATTATTATCACATTAACCTATTCTGTGAAAACTCGAAAATCCAGCTCCCGAAAAAAAGAGCCAAAAAAAAAAACCAGCCGCAGGAAAGTCAAACCAAACGCAAGAACGTCTGGTGCAGGAAAGTCAAACAAGACGCAGAAAAGTCAAACCAGACGCAGGAAAGTCAAACCAGACGTAGCACAGTCAAACCAGACGCAGGAAGGTCAAACCAGACGCAGGAAGGTCAAACCAGCTGCTGGATAGGTCAAACTAGCTGCTGGACAGGTCAAACCAGCTGCTGGACGGTCAACCCAGCTTTGACCAACGAAAATTCAGATTTTAGCTCGCGAATTCCAGCAGTTTCTACGCGAATACAGATCAGATTCACAATTTGTAACTGCCAAACTAGAGGATTAATGGCCAATTAAGGGACCCAAATCAATGCCTACACTAATATTTTTGTAACAGCCAGTTTAATGGCAATGAAAGCAGGGATTTATGGCCTTAATAGCAGACCCTTGATTTACCCATTTCTGCACCTATAAATACCTCGTTGTAGCATCAAAGGACCCACACTTCTCCCAAAATTTTCTCAGAAAAAATTACAGTAACTTGCACGTTGAAACCTTGCTCCCTAGTGCACCAGCTTTCTACCAGATTTCAATCAAATTCCAGATTACGGTAAGTGGGTTTTTGCTATTATATTCGTTTGATATATTATATATATATTATTCATGTAAGAATTCAGTTTTGAATCTACTGTTCGAGTACCTTTCTGTTCAGATCTCTGTTTCATTTCAAGCTCTGTTTTGCACTGATATTAATGTCGTAATATGGGTCTACGGAATATTCCGCACTCTGGGTTACTTGGTGTAACCACATGGCCTCGACCCCTTAGAGGAGTAAAAATTAGGGACTGATCAGTAAACCATAGACACGAAGTAATTATCAGTGCTTTT
>KQ999331.1:188435-222137 GCA_001598015.1 Dorcoceras hygrometricum | reverse complement strand
GATACGCCAATCCGGTCCACGACCAGATCCGAGACTCCTTAGTCAGGCTGCACTAGAAGCCCTGACGAGATCAGCACGAACGGATTCTCCACGTCGAGTTGGCCGGAAACCAATTTTCCGGCGAAGACGGCGGCGGCGGCGGCGGCGCACGGCGGCGGCGGCGGCGGCGTGAGAGAGAGGGAGGGGGGGCGGCTAGTGCTAGGGTTTTGAGTGTAGTTTGTGTTAATGAAGTTATGTTTAAGTCTAATAATAATCACATTATATAGACTTAACAATGGACTTGGACCGGCCCACCGGGCCCGGGTCCAAATGACGATATCCATTGCTGCGACTTCATCGTAACTCCGATCGCCGATCAGATCGGACCGATCGATTCAGTTTCCAAAACTGAATGTTATGATGTGAAAAACAATTTTTCAGATTATCAAACCCCAAATAGCAAAATGACCGTTTTGCCCGTCAACGGAGTCAAATCCCGGTTTGACCCCTGTTGATTTTTAGGAAGTCGTACTTCCCGAAATCCTCTTCTCGTGCTCAACACATTGAGCTGAGTATCCGTGTGGGAATTTCGAATCCAGTACTTGTGTGACCCTCAATGGTTCAGGGATTCAGCTAGCCGTGGGCCCACAACCATTGTGGCTCCGGAATCACAATTCCGGATCTGCCCAACGTATCAAGGTAAAGCGTCTAGAAACATCGCCCCATGATCCCCTAGGTATCACTGATAGTGCCTGCAAGAACCAGTCGGTCGTGGTTAGCGTACAGTACGGTCCTTTCAATCCATATATCCCGATCAGATCAACGACCATTGGTAAATCGAGAGTCGCTAGAGATCCGATAGCTATGCATACATCTTGGAGATCGAATAGTGACATCGCGAGTGTAACTAGGTAAACACATTTACCTAAAACACTTCAGCGCGCTGGTCGCGCGCACTCATGCGCGCGACAATGAGGGGCGCCGCCGCACGTGGCGGCGGCCGGTGGAGTTGCCGGAATTTTGGCCTTTCGATCTGAAAATAAAAGATTAGATACAATTCAGGCATAATCGTATGATCAGATCCGGGAAAACCATTGCTCTGATACCACTGTTGGGTGGTCCGGATCCGCCCCCCGGTCAGGCAGCGGAAGAACGAAAAACAAAGACGACCGGGAGGCGATCAATACGAAAAAACAACAATCTACATTCTATGACATTCATAGGATGTTTAGCGTGTTACCTCGCTGGCACTTGTGCCTGGCTCCAACCGGTGTTTCAAGAACCCGGCTCTTCTCGGTAGATTGCGGTAGATACGCCAATCCGGTCCACGACCAGATCCGAGACTCCTTAGTCAGGCTGCACTAGAAGCCCTGACGAGATCAGCACGAACGGATTCTCCACGTCGAGTTGGCCGGAAACCAATTTTCCGGCGAAGACGGCGGCGGCGGCGGCGGCGCTGGTAGTTCGATAGATCACCAGGTCACTATCTATCTGCATGCTCAGAACATCACAATGTTCCCTACCAATGAAACATGGTACTTCGCATCGCAGATACTAGTCTCGAACTCGGGCGGCCTTATCCTCATTTTGACGGCCCAATCGACTAGGAACATGTTCAGAATACACAGCGACTATTAGATGTGTTTCATGATAGCCGTCATACCCACTATCACATCTAACATACGCTTTAGTGTAATCTAGGTCTTTACTCAACGCAATTGTAAATCATTACACACATAATGAAAGTAAAGAATTCCATATTAGAAAATGCGAATATCATATATAAAGATTGTTTGTACAAGAGTCTATAAAACCCACACGCCACAAGTTGGCTAGTTGGGCATCTACTCTGACACAACTGGTTCTTACAGGCACTATCAGTGATACCTAGGGGATCATGGGGCGATGTTGCTAGGTGCTTTACCATGATCCGTTGGGCAAGTCCAAAATTGTGATTTCGGAGTCACAATGGTTGTGGGCCCACGGCTAGCTGTATCCCTGAACCATTGATGGTCACACAAGTACTGGATTCATGATTCCCGCACGGAAACTGAGCTCAATGTGTTGAGCATAGAAAGAGGATTTTAGGGAGTGCGACTTCCTAAAAGTCAACAGGGGTCAAATTGCGATTTCCCAAAGTTGAGGGGCAAAACTGTCATTTTGGACTAGGTATCTGAAAAATTGTTTTTCGTATCATAATATTCAGTTTTGGAAACTGAGTCGATCGGTCCGATCTGATCATCGATCGGAGTTATGATGAAACCGTGGTGATTTAAATGAACCAAATGTTCATATGGACTTGGGCCTGACCCAAGTCCAATTGGGCCGGTTCAAGCCCATGAATATTTGTTATATACTAGTATTGTACTAGGGCTTTAATCATACAATTAACAACACTAAACCCTAGCCTCCAAGCTCCAAAGCCGCCGCCCCTCCTCTCAAACCTCACGCACGGCCGCCGCCCACCGCCGTGCCTCCGCCGCGCCGCCGCCGTCCGTTCGTCGTGTGATCGGACTTGTTTCGATCACCACGATGAGGAGTTTTCGTCCGTGCTAGAATCCATCAGATCTTATAGTGCAGATTGACGGATCAATCTTGATTCCGGTCGTGGACCTGATTAGGAGGATCTACCGCCGCCTACAATTCAACAGCCAGATTTCCCTGCGAATTCTGGTTGGAGCCAGGCGCCTAGACGCCAGCAAGGTAACGATTCTATGAACACCCTATAAATGTTTATAGAATTGTATTTGAATGTATTGAATGTTTCTCCGGGCAATTTTTGATTTCCGCCGCGCCCCCGAGAAACGGGATCCGGATCCGCCATTGTCGCCAACAGAACTGTGGTAGTTAACCACTCGGCGCAGGGTGGCTAACAGATCCCAGCAGGGAGATGAGAGTGCAGTATTATCGCTCGCCTTCGCATCCTGGTAAGAGCGGATACAACGCAACAAGGCACGGCTACAACAGCTTAAAGGAAAAGACAATGCGTATGCAATGCAACAGCTGAACCAGCACATAATGCATACACAACAAACACATAATATCCATGCCAATTCCAAGCCGTAACACAAGCTCAACATTCGTACCTCTACTACTGAGCTACAATTACAACACACAGCTGCCACAACTAAGTCCGAGCAACACAGATCTGTCACCTTCTAAGCCAATACAAGCTACTGCTCAAAGACCGAAACATAAAACAACAGCAGCTGGGAGCTACAACTCCTCTTAGGATATTATTAGTTTTGGTGATAACAAAATAAGACTAGTTGCTACTGGAAAATCAGCCGATGAATTCTAGAGGAGAACATCTTTAGTCGACGGGTTGATTTTCAGCAGATGGTCTATTTGGAAGATTTCAGCAGATGGAAGAATTCAGCAGATCAGTCGTTGGTTTGTTTTCAGCAGGTAGATTCTTCCAGAGCATATCAGCAGACAGTTGTTTCAGTTGCAGGCGCAATCATTTTAGAGTTATCGTGTTTTGTTAAGGATTGCAAAACGACAGCGTATTTGGAACCAGTCGGGAGCTACAGTGATTCATGTAACCAGTCGTTGATATTGATGTTTTCGTATAGCTAAAACGACAGCGTTCAAATAAGTTGAAACGACAGCGTTTTGGACTAGCGCTAAGAATCAGTCGATGGAGTTTGCGTTGATATTTCAGCATACAGGTATTCAAATCAGCAGATGGCTACAGTAATCAGCAGATGGCTACAGTATTATTTTGATTCAGTCGTTGCTTCTCTTAACCGTTGTAACCAGCAGTAAGGAAGACACTTATATCTATCAGCAGTTGCATATCTTTCAGAGGTTGCATAATCGCTCGCTCGATTAAAACGTTCATATCAGAGGAAATCAAAGGTGGAGATTTTATCGTACATGTGCTTTAATTGAGGGAACAATATCAGTACTATTCTTGGTAAATAGTACACTATATCAGAGGGCGGTTTACGACGTTTGCACAAATATGGAAAGACGCCAAATTTGTTCTGACATTGTGCGACTTGCCTCTTGGTGGAGCAGGATTTACGGCGTACGAATTGGCAGATATTCAAAAGGATATTTTGTTGCCTTTGAAGAAATTAATGACCGTTGAGATCAAAGACTATAAATAGCAGAAGTTTGGTTTGAAGAACTCTCTTTTGCTCGCTATTGTTTACTTGTCGTTACTCTGCTGTTTTTAAGTCTCAACCTTTCTTGAGCTTATACTCTACAGAAGCCATATTCAAAAAGCTCAAACACTCGAAGAACAAACCGTTGATCTTCATAAGATAAACCTTCGAGTCATCTTCTGGTTCACCTGTTGAATTGAGTTTCTACGTTTTAGAAACCAGAAAATTTTACAGTCTCAATAGTGTTGTATCACATTGTTATATTCATTTGAGTCTGTAACGAACGTGCTCCTTAAAAGCCGTTCAAAAATATTATTCATCACTTGTATTCAGCAGCTGCGACTACTTGTTGTTGTTTGTGGATTGCTAGGAGTTCACCTTGAGCGAGGCTCGGTGATCGGGTGTGTGCAGAAGACCTGTACAAATCAAATCTTCTAGTGAAACCTTCCTGAAAAGGAAGAAGGGGAGACGTAGGATATTTGTATCCGAACTTCCAGAAACAAATTCTCGACCCTTGCTCTTTACTTTACGCTTTTACTTGTTTCTTGTGTTAATCTGTTCACAAATCAATTGGCCTCTTTCCGCACATTCTTGTTGGCCAAGAGATTTGATTAAACTGAGATCCTTAAATCTGGTAACTCGGATTTAAGTTAAGCAGTGCTTGTAAAACTTGTTTTAAAAGGTTTTGAAAATTTGAAAATACCAAGAGTTCATTCAACCCCCCCCCCGTTCTGAACTTTTGCAACTGTTTTTCGAACCACATTGATTGTATTTTGGGACTATCAATTGGTATCAGAGCCTGCGTGTCTCAGTATTGAACAGTACTTGTTTGTGCGCTATCTTATATCGATATGTCTACTTCTCACAACAAGATTCCTCTGTTTTGTGAGACCTGGATTTGTAATTGAGAATTTTCTTTGGAATGAATCGATAAATAGAGGTTCTACTGGTTTAAGATCTCTATTTGAGTGTTTGAGTTGCATTTCCGGGTTCCTTTTCGTGTGTTGAACAATTCTGGAGATTTCGTATTTTCGCATATTTGAGGTACCTGCTGGATGACGTGTCAGCTGGTTTGGAGAGCTAGCGACTGGTCGGTGGCAAAACCAGTCGAAGCATGTTTTAGCTCGAGATTCTTGAAACGCCGTCGTTTGCGTGAAGTCTGGTTGCGTTTGTTGTGATCAGCAGATGATTCAGCGTAGTTGCGTTGAGGGCTAAAACGACTGCGTTTAGATTAGTTGGCGCGACGTCGTTTGGATGTTGCGTCTGGTACCAGCTGGTAGATCGCGTTTGAGTTCCTGCTGGTCGATCAGCAGATGTAGAGGTCAACGTGGGTCAACTTTCCTGTAGCTCGAAGAGGATGCGTCGTTGTTTTGTTGTTGCGACTGGGAGTCCAGCTGCGAGTGAGTTTGGACGCTATTTCTTGCTGCTGGTATTTCGCAAGAGTTTGCGACTGGATGACGTCAGTGGAGCGACTTCGTTCGAATTAGTTGCAACGCTGCGTTTTGAGGTTGCGACTGGATCCAACAGAGAGAAGCGTATGTTGTTTTGTCTTGCGACTGGATACCCAGCTGCTGGTAGTATGCGACGTCGTTTGAGTAAGTTGGTGCGACGCCGTTTTGAGAACCAGCCGTTAGTCATTTTAGCAATTGTTGAATAGATCAGCTGTTGGTTCTTGCGTCTGCTGGTTTGGGAAATTTGTTAGTGTCGACTGGTTTTGTCGGTGGACAATAATTGTTATTGATTTCCAGTCGTAGCTAGTGCTATTTATAGGAAGACTTGGTCTTCGAATTGTGGTATCAATTCCATACTTAGCAAATATTTCCAGCCTTTCGTTCCTTATCTTTCGAACCCTAGAGCACTGTTCAGCCGTGAGCTTTCCGGCGATTTCCCGTCGTTCCGGTGGTTGTTTTGGCTCGTGCGAGGTAGTGTTGGACTCCTCTTGAGAAGCTCTTCCAATTCATACCAGTTTCAGAAGCTGTAATTGGCTAGTCGAGGAACGCGAAGTTCCTGCCGTTCGAGTGTTGTGTCGATTTGGTAGAGCTACGTTCTGGTTTTCGGTGAGACCTTGTTTCTAGCCTTAGTTCTTAAGCTCTTTATGTAATTGTTGAGGTATTTGGAGCAGCTGGTCGAGTGAGGCTCCCAGCCGTGAGCTTGTTTAGCAACCTGTTAGATTTACGTTGTGTATGCCGTGTGTTTAACAGGCTTTTACCAGAGTCTTCGGGATTTCTCGCAGGGTTAGTTGTTGCTCAGTATAAGGTACGGATTTGAGCTTGTTTTACAGCGAAGTTATGGCTTGGATGAATTGTAGTCGCTGGTATGTGGAATTGTCGTGCCTGCTGGTTGTGTTCTGTTGAGAATTGTGTATGCTATTTGTGTATTTGCTGCGTTGCATATGTTTATATGCCTGCATTCCCCACTGTTGCATACACGCATGGTATTCCTTTACAGTTTTGGTAGTCCTTGTACCATTGTTGCATTGTTATTGTTTTCTTACCAGGATGTGAGGGCGAGCGGTAATACCGCACTCTCATCTCCCTGCTGTGATCGTAGCCACCATGAGCCGAGTGGTTAACTACCACAGTTTATGGGCGAGGCAACAGTAGGTTGAGTTGTTTGATGCATCCGGTAAATGGGTGTAGTATCACGGCGAGTGGCTCACTACCACACTGTGAACACACCCCGTGGCCACTGTACGTTGTCGAGGATTCTTGGAGCTATGTTTGAATTCCTTAGCTCCCTTGTGGGTCGAGCTGTAGCATATAGCATATATATATATATGTATCAGTTAGCCAGGGGGATGCCCTGCGCTTTGTTGTTGTACCCGTAGGGGAATATGATACATGTTTGAAGTATGTATGTTTTTATGATTTGAGAACTTATTTTAAGTATCGCTTTATTTTAAATTATATGTTTAAAACCGTCGGGCCTAAAAGCGAAAATTTTACCCACTTTTTGATAGCTTCCGCATGTGTTTATCTGTTGTGAGCACGAGGCCTGACATTTTTGGTATCAGAGCTTAAACTGGGATAAGCTCAATTCCTTTGATCACACTTGAGTCTAGGCACAGTGTTGCGTGTTGCATGTGCTTGACTTATGTGACTAAGTGCTGCATATTTTGTGTTATATGCTTTCTAGCTGTATCTGTTCTGTTTTTCCTTATCCTGTTGAGTGTTTTAGATGCCGCCTAGACGTCGTGGTCGTAGTAGGGGTCTCTTCCAGGAATCAGGAGGACAGAATGAGGATCAGTATAGTGCGCCTAGTCATACTCTTGAGAGTAGTGGAGAGGAGGAGGCTGCAGCTCCGCCGGCTCCGGTAGAGAGAATGGATGTGGTCATAGCTCGGTTTCAGAGGATGAGTCCTCCTATCTTCAATGGTGATGAGTCGAGTGAGGACGCGGACTTGGCTCCATAGCGTCATACATCTGTTTGATCGAGCCCAGTATGACGACGATCTCCGGTTGAGGTTGGTGACCCTACTGTTGAGGAAGTCCGCAGAGCGTTGGTGGAGAGGTACGTCTAGTACCTTACTGGAGACTGGTGTTGGCATTACTTGGGACACTTTCTACCAGGTCTTCAGGCAGGAGTATGTCCCCGACTCCTATGTAGCTGCCCGTGAGCGGGAGTTCGAATTTTTGGAGCAAGGTTCGTTGTCTGTACGCGAGTACGCTCGCAAGTTTTCTGCTTTGTTGGCGTATGTTCCGCATGTTGCTGGCCGGGAGAGGGCCAAGAACACCAGGTTTGTGGAGGGCTTGAATGGGGATCTGTACAAGAGCGTTTTGACAAGCAAGCCCAAGTCTTATGCTGAGGCCGTGGATACTGCTATCCACATCGAGGAGGGCATGAAGAGCCGTAGTGCGCGTAGAGCGCAGGTGGCGCAAGCAGTGCAGGGTGGTAGGCCCGCTGGTCAGGGAGCTCAGTCGTCCCAGAGTTCTTAGTCCGCGCATTTTCCTCAGCCGCAGCAGCAGGTAGCTCAGCAGTCTGGCCGTCAGAGGTTTCGACCCCTCGGTCAGCAATTCAAGAAGAAGTCCGGTTCAGGGTCTTCTGGTTCTGGCAGTTCGAGTAGCAGCGGCTCTTGGGCGGAGTTTTGTGGTTTTTTCGGTGGGAAGCATTCTTCCACGCAGTGTGTTGGTGTGCAGGGTTCCTGCAACCTTTGTGGTCAGTATGGGCACTTTGCGAGAGTGTGCCCGACAGCTGGAGCACAGCAGACCACGGCCCAGCCTCAGGGTCATGGGGGTCAGTCTAGGGGCCGTTCGCAGCAGTTTCAGCAACCCCGTTTTGGTGAAGCTCCGTTTAGGCCGTTTCAGCAGCCTGGCCCTTCGCGTTTTGGGCAGTCGTCTCAACCTTTCTTTCCAGGACCTCAGCAGGCTCAGGTTAACGCCTTCACGAGAGAGCAGGCCGAGGAGACATCGAGCCAGGTGATTGGAGGTACATGTCTTGTCTTTGACTTTCCTGCTCGTGTGTTGTTTGACACCGATGCTTCGCATTCTTTTATTTCTGATTCGTTTGTTGTTGAGCATGGATTGTGTACCGTCCCTTTGCGTGATGTTGTTTCTGTTTCTACCCCCGGTGGTGTAAGCCTGTGTTCGCAAGAGATTTTGTTAGATGGTGTGTTGCGGTTTGGTGAGCATGCCTTGTTAGCAAATTTGATTCGTTTGATGCTTTGGGATTTCGATTGTATAGTTGGGATGGATGTGCTATCGTTTTGGTGAAGCTCCGTTTAGGCCGTTTCAGCAGCCTGGCCCTTCGCGTTTTGGGCAGTCGTCTCAACCTTTCTTTCCAGGACCTCAGCAGGCTCAGGTTAACGCCTTCACGAGAGAGCAGGCCGAGGAGACATCGAGCCAGGTGATTGGAGGTACATGTCTTGTCTTTGACTTTCCTGCTCGTGTGTTGTTTGACACCGGTGCTTCGCATTCGTTTATTTCTGATTCGTTTGTTGTTGAGCATGGATTGTGTACCGTCCCTTTGAGTGATGTTGTTTTTGTTTCTACCCCCGGTGGTGTAAGCCTGTTTTCGCAAGAGATTTTGTTGGATGGTGTGCTGTGGTTTGGTGATCATGCCTTGTTAGCGAATTTGATCCGTTTGATGCTTTGGGATTTCGATTGTATAGTTGGGATGGATGTGCTATCCAACTACAGTGCCTCTGTGGATTGCTTCCATGGGATTGTGCGCTTTAGGCCTTTGTCTGGCGAGAAGTGGGACTTCTATGGCCAGGCCTCGAGATCGAAGATTCCGTTGGTCTCCGCGATGGAGATGTTTAGCTTGTTGTCTTTGGGGAATGCTGGCTTTATGATTTACACTTTTCTTCTTCTGGTGTTCAGCTCAGTGACGTTCCCGTGGTGCGACACTTCCCCGACGTGTTTCCGGAGGATATTCCTGGTTTTCCTCCGAGGCGGGAGATAGACTTCAGCATAGAGTTGGTGCCAGGCACAGCTCCGATTTCTCGTGCCCCGTATCGTCTAGCGCCTGCGGAGTTGAGAGAACTCAAGGTACAGTTAGATGATTTGCTGGAGAAGGGTTTCATCCGCCCTAGTATGTCACCGTGGGGAGCGCCCATTTTGTTTGTAAAGAAGAAGGATGGCTCAATGCGGATGTGCATTGATTTTCGTCAGTTGAATAAAGCCACCGTGAAGAATAAGTACCCGTTGCCGAGAATTGATGATCTGTTTGATCAGTTGCAAGGTTCTGCGGTGTATTCTAAGATTGATCTGCGTTCCGGGTATCATCAGCTCAGAGTAAGGGACCAAGATGTTGCGAAGACTGCGTTTCGTACGAGGTACGGACATTTTGAGTTTTTGGTGATGCCGTTTGGGTTGACAAACGTGCCTGCAGTCTTCATGGATCTGATGAACCGTGTTTTTCGAGAGTTCATAGATCAGTTTGTGATTGTTTTTATTGACGACATCTTAGTTTACTCGAAGACTCGGAGGGAGCACAAGGAACACTTGGAGATGGTTCTTCTGAGGTTGAGAGAGCAGCAGTTGTATGCGAAGTTTTCCAAGTGCGAGTTCTGGTTGCAACGCGTTGTATTTCTGGGCCATGTTATTTCAGCGGATGGCATTTCTGTGGATCCCAGTAAAGTGGATGCGGTGTTGAACTGGGAGCGACCTAGAAATGTGTCTGAGATTCGCAGTTTCTTAGGTCTGGCTGGCTATTATCGTCGTTTCATTGAAGGGATTTCTTCTATAGCTAAGCTGATGACCCAATTGACCCAGAAGGATAAGCGGTTTGTTTCAGCGGTGGTCTTTGCGTTAAAGATCTGGCGTCACTACCTGTATGGCGAGCAGTTTGTGGTGTACTCCGACCACAAGAGTTTGCAGTATCTGTTTTCGCAGCCTGACTTGAACATGAGACAGCGTAGGTGGATGGAGCTGCTTAAGGATTTTGACTGTGAGATTAAATACCAGCCTGGGAAGTCGAACGTAGTAGCTGATGCTTTGAGCAGGAAGGTTAGTGAGATGCTTGCGTCGTTGTACATCTCTAAGGATCAAGAGCATCTTAACACTACGGGTTGGAGATTCTACCCGGCTGAGGATTGCGTGATGGTTTCATCTTTCCAAGTGGAACCGCAGATTGTTTCTAACATTCGAGCAGCTCAGAGGACCGATTCGTCAATCCACGAGTTGAAGATGAAAGTCAGGGCTGGCGAACTTGAGGACTATTCTGTCTCGTTCGATGGTTGTTTGCGTTTCCGGGGCAGGTTGGTTGTACCCAATTTGATTGATTTGAAGGAAGAGATCCTTCGAGAAGCGCACTGTAGCAGACATAGTGTTCATCTTGGTGCACGGAAGATGTACCATGCGTTGAAGCCGCACTTTTGGTGGGCTGGCCTGAAGAGCGATGTTGCTGGTTTTGTCGCTCGTTGTTTGAATTGCCAGATGGTAAAGGTCGAGAGGATGAGACCTGGTGGTCTGTTGCAGAGTTTAGAGGTGCCCCAATGGAATTGGGAGCACATTGCGATGGATTTTGTAACGCATTTGCCTCGTTCCAGCCGAGGGTGCGATGCTGTTTGGGTAGTTGTAGACCGTTTGTCTAAGTCTGCACATTTCATTCCCTATGGGATGACCTTCTCGTTGAAGAAGATGGCGAAGCTGTATGTTGATTTTGTTATTAGATTGCATGGTGTGCCTGTTTCAATCGTGTCTGACCGAGATCCGAGGTTTACTTCCAGATTTTGGAAAAGTTTGCAGACAGCTTTGGGCACTAGATTGGCTATGAGTACCGCGTATCATCCCCAAACAGATGGCCAATCTGAGCGGACTATCCAGACGTTAGAGGATATGTTGCGCGCTGTTGTGTTGGATTTCGGAGGTAGTTGGCAAGACGCGTTGTCTTTGGTTGAGTTTTCGTATAATAACAGCTACCAAGTGACGATTGGCATGGCGCCTTTCGATGCTTTGTATGGCCGCAAGTGCAGATCGCCAGTGTGTTGGGAAGAAGTGGGGGAGAAGCAGCTATCTGCCCCTGACTTTTTGCAGCAGATGAAAGATCACGTGGATCTTATTAGACAGCGGATGAAAGCTGCCCAGGATCGCCAAGCCAGTTATGCGAATAAGAGGCGTCGACCTCTTGAGTTTCAGGTTGGTGATCGTGTATTTCTCAAGGTTTCTCCGTTTCGTAGAGTGATGCGCTTTGGACGCAAAGGAAAGTTAGCCCCTCGTTACGTTGGTCCGTATGAGATTGTCGAAAGGATTGGCCCTTTGGTTTATCGTCTGTTGTTGCCGTCCGAGTTATCTTCTTTGCATGACGTCTTTCACGTTTCCATGTTGAGGAAGTACGAGCCAGATCCGTCTCATGTGCTTGGAACTGACGAGGTAGAGCTAGATCAGTTGTTGAGCTATCAGGAATATCCTTTGCAGATCCTTGGCAGAAAAGAGAAACAGTTGAGGAATAAGACCATTCCTTTAGTAATGGTGCAGTGGAGCAAGCATGGTAGGGAAGAAGCTACTTGGGAGCAGGAAGAGAAGATGCAGCGCGAGTGGCCGCATCTGTTTGAGTAGCTGTTAGGCTATGTTTTCCAGTAGCTAGTAGTTTTCTGTTTTCCTTCCTTAGTTGTTGTGATTTGTTTGCTCAGTTATCTTGAACTCTTGGCCTTGTGTTGGGCGAGTTTCTGTTTAGCTTCTTGTTGTTGCTTCGAGTTGCAGTTGCTGTGTTGTGCTTTCAGAATTGTTGTTTGATTTCGAGGACGAAATCCTTTTTAGTGGGGGAGAAATGTAAGACCTGGATTTGTAATTGAGAATTTTCGTTGGAATGAATCGATAGATAGAGGTTCTGCTTGTTTAAGATCTCTATTTGAGTGTTTGAGTTGCATTTCCGGGTTCCTTTTCGTGTGTTGAACAATTCTGGAGATTTCGTATTTTTGCATATATGAGGTACCTGCTGGATGACGTGTCAGCTGGTTTGGAGAGCTAGCGACTGGTCGGTGGCAAAACCAGTCGAAGCGTGTTTTAGCTCGAGATTCTTGAAACGCCGTCGTTTGCGTGAAGTCTGGTTGCGTTTGTTGTGATCAGCAGATGCTTTAGCGTAGTTGCGTTGAGGGCTAAAACGACTGCGTTTAGATTAGTTGGCGCGACGTCATTTGGATGTTGCGTCTGGTACCAGCTGGTAGATCGCGTTTGAGTTCCTGCTGGTCGATCAGCAGATGTAGAGGTCAACGTGGGTCAACTTTCCTGTAGCTCGAAGAGGATGCGTCGTCGTTTTGTTGTTGCGACTGGGAGTCCAGCTGCGAGTGAGTTTGGACGCTATTGCTTGCTGCTGGTATTTCGCAAGAGTTTGCAACTGGATGACGTCAGTGGAGCGACGTCGTTCGAATTAGTTGCAACGCTGCGTTTTGAGGTTGCGACTGGATCCAACAGAGAGAAGCGTATGTTGTTTTGTCTTGCGACTGGATACCCAGCTGCTGGTAGTATGCGACGTCGTTTGAGTAAGTTGGTGCGACGCCGTTTTGAGAACCAGCCGTTAGTCATTTTAGCGATTGTTGAATAGATCAGCTGTTGGTTCTTGCGTCTGCTGGTTTGGGAAATTTGTTAGTGTCGACTGGTTTTGTCGATGGACAATAATAGTTATTGATTTCCAGTCGTAGCTAGTGCTATTTAAAGGAAGACTTGGTCTTCGAATTGTGGTATCAATTCCATACTTAGCAAATATTTCCAGCCTTTCGTTCCTTATCTTTCGAACCCTAGAGCACTGTTCAGCCGTGAGCTTTCCGGCGATTTCCCGTCGCTCCGATGGTTGTTTTGGCTCGTGCGAGGTAGTGTTGGACTCCTCTTGAGAAGCTCTTCCAATTCATACCAGTTTCAGAAGCTGTAATTGGCTAGTCGAGGAACGCGAAGTTGCTGCCGTTCGAGTGTTGTGTCGATTGGTAGAGCTACGTTCTGGTTTTCGGTGAGACCTTGTTTCTAGCCTTAGTTCTTAAGCTCTTTATGTAATTGTTGAGGTATTTGGAGCAGCTGGTCGAGTGAGGCTCCCAGCCGTGAGCTTGTTAGCAACCTGTTAGATTTACGTTGTGTATGCCGTGTGTTTAACAGGCTTTTACCAGAGTCTTCGGGATTTCTCGCAGGGTTAGTTGTTGCTCAGTATAAGGTACGGATTTGAGCTTGTTTTACAGCGAAGTTATGGCTTGGATGAATTATAGTCGCTGGTATGTGGAATTGTCGTGCCTGCTGGTTGTGTTCTGTTGAGAATTGTGTATGCTATTTGTGTATTTGCTGCGTTGCATATGTTTATATGCCTGCATTCCCCACTGTGGCATACACGCATGGTATTCCTTTCCAGTTTTGGTAGTCCTTGTACCATTGTTGCATTGTTATTGTTTTCTTACCAGGATGTGAGGGCGAGCGGTAATACCGCACTCTCATCTCCCTGCTGGGATCGCAGCCACCATGAGCCGAGTGGTTAACTACCACAGTTTATGGGAGAGGCAACAGTAGGTTGAGTTGTTTGATGCATCCGGTAAGTGGGTGTAGTATCACGGCGAGTGGCTCACTACCACACTGTGAACACACCCCGTGGCCACTGTACGTTGTCGATGATTCTTGGAGCTATGTTTGAGTTCCTTAGCTCCCTTGTGGGTCGAGCTTTCCATTGTTCTTTGGCGTCTCATGCATAGCACCTGCATTTTATTCCTTGCTGTTATTTTTGTTGTATTATTGCTCTCCGTACTGGGGTTTGACCCCATGTCCCTCCGGGGCTTGGTTTGTTTCTTTGTTGCGTTGTTTTCAGAAAACCCAGGTTCTACAGCTGGTCGTGGTTTCAACCCAGCTGGTGGTGCGCCAGGAGGTGGCTAGTGTGTCCCAGTAGCATATAGCATATATATATATGTATCAGTTAGCCAGGGGGATGCCCTGTGCTTTGTTGTTGTAACCGTAGGGGAATATGATACATGTTGAACTTATATGCTTTATTGTTGGATGTTTTATGATTTGGGAAACTTATCTTAAATATTGTTGTATTTTAAATTATATATTTAAAACCGTCGGGCCTAAAAGCAAAAATTTTATCCACTTTTTGATAGCTTCCGCATGTGTTTATCTGTTGTGAGCACGAGGCCTGACATGTTTTCCAGAGAAGATTATGACGATTGGAAAATACGCATGCAACCGCATCTGGCTGCTCTAGATGATGAAATGTTGGTGGTCCTCACTGAAGGGCCGCTAAAGATTATGAAGCCTAATCTAGCGTTCGCTATATCCAATGGCGAGCCTCAATTCCTAGAGAAAGCTAGACATGAATATACAAATGATGACAAGAAGAAAGCCAACTTGGACAATGTGGCCAGGGACATCCTATACAAGACGCTGGACAAGGACAAAAACATGTTCAGCAAAATCAAAACCTGCGCCACAGCAAAAGACATCTAGGAAAAGCTGACTCAAATCTATGAGGGTAGTGACGAGACAAAGGAGAACAAGCTGACAGTGGCTCAGCAGAAGTTTGAGTCCATCAAAATGAAAGATGGAGAAACAATGACAGAGTTCGATGAGCGGTTTAGCGTCGTGGTAATTGAGCTAAACAGTTTGTGGCCATGCGTGAATCAAAGAACCTAAATAAGTTGAGCTTCATGACCTGTTCGCAAATCTGAAGGCATATGAGTTTGAACTCGAAACAAGATCAGAAGCGCCATCTACCTCCCAACCAACCAAAGCATTAGCAGCAACCACAACCACTGAACAGTGCTATCCAAGCACAAGCAAATCAGCAGATCAACGGAGTGACGACGTCATGTCCCTCTTCGTTAAGAAGTTTGGGAAATACTTGAGAAGATCTTTCAACCCTTCCTCTCCTTACAGTAATTTCAATAAATCTGATAAAACTGCTTCTGATATGAAATGTTATAATTGTGATCGTCCAGGGCACTTTGCAGCTGATTGCAATAGGCCAAGGAAGGAGGACAGATCCAGAGATGACAAAAGAATGGATGATAGATATCAAAGAGATGAGAAGAAGGAGGATAGATACAAGCGAGAGGACAAAACTGATGAAAGATCTGTTGAGAGATCCAAGGAGAGATCCAAGGATAGGCGAATGAGGACGAGAAGTGACAAGAGACCCAGCTGCAAGCATGATCATAAAGTATTGGTGGCTGAGGAAAGCGCCAAGAGCTGGGCGGACACTGACTCAGAATCTTTATCCAGCAGCTCCTCATCAAGCGACAGTGAACAGGAGGAGGTTCATTGTCTTATGGCTGATCAGACATCGGATGACGAGGTATTTGATTTCTCTAACATTGAATTTACACGAGAATATCTTGTCAGTGCACTCAATGACATGGTCAAAGAGTACAGGAAGCTTTCTCATTCATTCGAGGAAGCTAAAGCTGAAAACATAAGTCTAAAAAGTAGTTTGATTGAATCAAGTTCTGATGATCTTGAGGATATTGACAGCTTGAATATTGAGTTGCGTAAGCTGACAGTTGAGAATGATTTGTTGAGAAATGAATCCAGTGAGCTCAAGGCTGAAGTTGAAAAATTAACTAAAGAAATGAGCTCATGGAATCAATCGGCTCGTGCTCTCCACAAGCTGCAAGAGATTCAAAAACCAGCGTATGATAAAACTGGTTTGGGTTTTAGTAATAGTGAGAGCAGTGAAGGAGAGAAAAGTACTCAATCACAACCAGCATATGACAAGTTCAATAAGATGAGCTTTGTCAAAGCTGACATGATATATGATTGCTTTGAGTCAATAACGTTTGATGACCAGAACTCTCCCAAGTTGAGCGATAATGGAAAAGCTGGTATCGGTTTTCAAAGACCTGAGAATTCCAAGCCCAGCTGGCTAAAGAACAAGCTGGACAAGGATAAAGCGAAAGCTGGTTCCAAGTCTTTTGTTCCCAACCAGCCGAGGCATAATTCGAGGAAGGAAAAATCTGGTTGGACAAAAACTCAGCCGAGGAGAGATCTAAGTGGTCAGAAGATGAAATCAAAACTCAATAGATCTCACAGTAATTATGCACAGACCTTTGTGGACCCACATACTGGGAAAACTGTGAAAGTAATTTAAGTATGGGTCCCGAAAGGGGTAATCCGATCTGGACCCAAGTAAAATTGGGTACCAAAAGCTGGTTTTCATGATTGCAGGATAACAGGAATGAACCAGCTGATGTATCAAATTTATGGTACCTGGACAGCGGCTGTGCAAGACATATGACAGGAAATAGAAAGCTGCTAACAGATGTCACACCACACAAAGGAGCTAAAATTGTGTTTGGTGATAATGCATACGGTAACACTGTGGGCAAGGGTAAGCTTATCCATGGTAACATATCTATTTCTGATGTCTTAGTTGTTGATAACCTTCGATATAATTTGATTAGCATTAGTCAGCGGTGTGACAAAGGTTACATAGTCAAGTTTCAACAACACACATGCACGGTTCAGAGTCCAAGTGGTCTGACTGTATTGGTAGGAAAACGTTCGGGGAATACCTACATAATCAATTGGTCAGATCAGCTGGAATCTGAGCATTTGTGCCTTGCAGCTGGTTCTTTCAAGAGCTGGCTGTGGCATCAAAGAATGAACCATTTAAACTTCAAAACACTTGCCAAGTTGAGTGAACATGATATGGTTTCTGGTTTGCCAAAAATTTGTTTTTCTAAGGATAAGATCTGTGCAGCATGTCAGCTGGGTAAACAAATCAAATCTACTTTAAAAAATAAAGGCGGAAAACGTTCTACCCCTTGCCTTGAGCTCTTGCATATGGATCTCTTTGGTCCTATTTCAGTCACGAGCTTAGGGGGAACGAATTACACCCTTGCAGTTGTTGATGATTTTTCAAAATATACATGAGTGCTGTTTTTAAAAGCAAAATCTGAAATCGCCGACCAGCTGATACATCTTTTGAAACGTTTAGAAAATGATAGATCTTGTTCAGTCAACCGAATAAGAAGTGATCGTGGTACTGAGTTTCTAAATTTTAAATTAACTTCTTATCTGGAAGACATGGGAATAAAGCATGAGATTTCAGCAGCTAGAACTCCTCAGCAAAACGGGTTAGCTGAAAGGAGAAACCGCACTTTAAAAGAAGCTGCTAGATCTATGATTGCATATTCCGGGATTTCACAAAAATTTTGGGCAGAAGCAGTTAACACAGCATGTTATACTCAAAACAGATCGATGATTAATAGGATGCACGATAAAACCCCATATGAGATCTGGAATGGCAAGAAACCTGATATTTCTTATTTCAGGGTGTTTGGATGTAAATGTTTCATTCATAACAATGGCAAGAAGCATCTAACAGCCTTTGAACCTAAATCTGATGCAGGTATCTTCCTAGGTTATTCAGCTGTGAGCAAAGCATATCGAGTTTTCAACAATCGAAGCTTGACAGTTGAGGAATCAGCACACGTAGTGTTTGATGAAACCAGTTTCAAGTCAAATTCAGCTGCAAGCCTACATGACTTGTGTTCACGTCTGGAGTCAACAAGTCTTGAAGAATCAGACGACGACGTGCCACAAAGACAATCAGCTGAAGAAGAACAACCAGCAGTGGTCACAACGCATAACAATGTTCAACAAGATCTGACAGGTAATCCAATAGTTATTGATTTAACTAACGTGGATCAGCCGCAGGATCAAATTGCCTCAAGTGTACCAGCTGCTGGGGGTGTTGCGACAAATGATCAACCAGACGACGATCAATCAGTCGTTGCACCAACTGATGTTGATAAACAAGATATTGCGCAAGCAGCCGCAAGCGTTTCAAGACCAACGATTGGTGTACCAGCTACAAGCACAGACTTTCAATTGATATCATCATCACCAGCTGGACAACCAGACACGAGCACATCATATCATTTGGTATCAAGACCACCAGCTGATGAACCAGTCGCAAGTACATCTCACCAGCTGGAAGCAGACGCACAAGCCAACAATGCTCAACATCTATTGGCGTCTGCTGATTCACTTGCAATCCAGCCAGCAACACAGGGGGAACAAAGAACAAATCCCATCGGACTTGATCTTCGGTGGAATAGAAATCATCCACCTGAGCAAGTCATAGGTAATTTTGAATCCCCTGTTCGCACACGAGGCCAGCTATCTCATGATCATTTTGATGCTGCATTTCTTTCGCATATAGAACCTAAGCAGATAGATGAGGCCTTAGCTGACCCAAGCTGGATAGACGCTATGCAAGAAGAGTTAAACCAATTTAAACGTAATAACGTATGGACACTTGTACCTAGACCAAGTAATCACTATGTCATAGGAACTAGGTGGGTCTTTAGGAACAAACTGAATGAAGATGGCGTAGTAACTAGAAACAAAGCTAGGCTGGTAGCGCAAGGATTTAGACAAATGGAAGGTATAGATTTTGATGAAACCTTCGCACCAGTAGCAAGATTAGAAGCCATTCACATGTTCTTAGCTTATGCTGCATTCAAAGACTTTAAAGTCTTTCAAATGGATGTTAAGAGTTCCTTTCTTAATGGCGTCTTAACAGAGGAAGTGTATGTTGCACAACCTCCTGGTTTCGTTAATCATGCACATCCAGACTTTGTTTACAAACTGGATAAAGCTCTGTATGGGTTGAAACAAGCACCCAGAGCTTGGTATGATACACTATAACAGTTCTTAATCGAGCATAACTTTACAATAGGCACAGTAGATAAGACCTTGTTCAAATTTGTAAAAGCTGACCATATCTATTAGTTCAAATATATGTCGATGACATTATCTTTGGGTCAACTAACCCCAAACCGTGCCAGAAGTTCTCTAAGTTAATGTAGGATAAATTCGAGATGAGCATGATGGGGGAGCTGACATTCTTTCTGGGCTTAAAGTTCGCCAACTGGAAAATGGTATTTTCATTAACCACGCGAAATATACGAAGAACTGCTGAAAAAGTTTGGTATGGACAACTGTTCAGCAGCAGCAACTCCTATGAGCTCTTCGATAAAGCTGGACAAAGATGAAGCTGGTACTGCCATTGAGGTATCGCTTTATCGTGGTATTATAGGCTCTTTGCTATACTTAACTGCTAGCAGACCAGACATCATGTTTTCTCTTTGTATGTGTGCTAGATTCCAAGCAGAGCCAAAGCAATCGCATTACATAGCTGTAAAGCGAATATTGAAATATCTTAAGGGTACTTCCAACGTGGGTATTTGGTATCCCAAAGACTCAGGCTTTCAACTAATCGGTTACAGTGATGCAGATTACGCAGGATGTAGGATTGATCGTAGAAGCACAAGTGGGACTTGTAAATTTTTAGGGGATCGACTGATTTCCTGGTTTAGTAAGAAGCAGACGTCCATCGCAACGTCAACAGCTGAGGCAGAGTATCTAGCAGCTGGTAGTTGCTGTGCTCAAATCCTTTGGATACAATTCCAGCTGAAGGACTATGGAGTCGATGCTTCTGAAGCACCTATTCTCTACGACAATACCAGTGCCATCGCAATCACCCAAAATCCTGTGCTGCATTCAAGAACAAAGCACATCGACATCAGGCATCACTTCATAAGGGACTATGTGCTAAAGAAGGACGTTAGGCTGTAGTATGTGTCGACTGACCAGCAAGTTGCTGATATCTTCACAAAGCCTCTACCAGACTCTAATTTTTCTTATTTTAGAAACATCTTAGGTCTCCTTGAATTGCCTTGATTGTTGGTGCACTAACGCATTTTGCAGGTTGCCAGCTGTTGCTTAAATCAGCTGTAAGTCTTTTGTTCAGGGGGAACGATAAGACTATCAGCTGATGTAAGCTTCTCGCGTTGGGAGATTATCAGCCGTAGGGGGAACCAGGAGCTGGATTGTTAAGCATGATGTCAGCTGAATATGTCATGACTGGAAACACTCAGTTGTTACATATATACAGCTGATGCTTATTTGTGACCAGCTCCTGCCACCCTCAACGCTTAAACCAACAGTGATGTTTTTACATTTACTGCACCAGCTGTGACTCTATAAATTTTGGCGCACTTTTATTTACCTTGTACCTTGTTTGATTAAATCATTTTGGAAAATCTTTTACACAGTACAAGTAAAAATATTTTGAAAATATTTTCAAAATCATTTCAAAAATTGTACGCGCTAACGGATGGTTGACACGTGTTGTTACCATTCGAACAGTCACATCGAAACCTTCTCTCTCTAGTAACTTTTTGCTTTCTAGTTTAAATTACGGCGTTTACTCTTCATTTACTTTTACCTTGCAAAATTACTATTGTGTGTTCTTGTATATCACTCTTGCATTCGTACTCTCTACAAAGATTTTTCAGGTGTTATTTTCGCTTATCTACAATCAGCAATGGCATCTTCTTTCTACATCAACTCTCAGCATATCGTTTTTGACTCTGTTCTCTCCATGGACGACCCAGGTATGGTGTCCATGTTTCAAGCTCTTATGGCATCTGGCCTTGTGGGGTTTCTGGGCTGTCCGACAGTAATCTATGAAGCTGCCTTGGTTGACTTCTTTGAGAACGCATCAGTTCGAGAGGGTGTAATTTTCAGTACAGTGGCTGGGCAGTTGGTTGAAATTTCTGAGGAATGGTTTGCAGAGTCGTTTGACCTACCAGTGGATGGTTTATCAGCGCTATCAGAGATTCCGAAGGACAAAATTTTTTATGCTAGGAGCATCGTCTCTTTGTTGGGTGAGCCAGTAAGTCTGTCGGGAAAGAAAATCAGATGAAGGTTGAATATCGTCTTCTTTGCGATATTATGGCGAAATCTATATCAGCGCTATCAGAGATTCCGAAGGACAAAATTTTTTATGCTAGGAGCATCGTCTCTTTGTTGGGTGAGCCAGTAAGTCTGTCGGGAAAGAAAAATCAGATGAAGGTTGAATATCGTCTTCTTTGCGATATTATGGCGAAATCTATCTCTGTGAAGGCAGGGTCTTTCAATGCAAATACAGTTGAAAAGTTTTAGATGGTGACAGCAGTTGTCTGCAGAGTACGGATGAACTGGGCCAGAGTATTGTTCAACACTCTTAAGAAGATGGTTTCTCTAGGGTCTAAGCAAGCCAAGGGCTTGCTGTTCAGATAAGTCTTCTGCTGGAAAATATTCCAAATCTTGAATTGGGCGAATCATCGGAGTTTCCAGCTTCCAAAATTCTTACAGAGAAGACTGTGCACCGCTATGTCTCTCTAAATGATAAAGGGGGTGCAAAGGAAGCTGCTGATGCCCCGCTGGTGAAGAAGGCACCTAAGAAAAGACCAGCTGCTGCTGACTTTGAAGCACCAGTGGTCAAAAAGAAAAGGACGATGAAGAAGAAATCAGGTTCTTCTAAGGCATTTTTGGAGATAGTGGCCGTGGCAGAGGAGGCCGTGCCCATTCAAATGGTTGAGCCAACTACTACTGAACCAGCAGCAGAGGATGAGATTTCTGCTGATCCACCAGCTGATGAGGTTGCTGGTGAGAATGCTGATGTAGAAGCAGCTGATGAAGGTTCTAATGAGGAACCAGCTGCTGGTGATGCTACAAGGATTAATGAACCAACTACTGAGCCAACAGTGACTGAGTTTGTAAATGAAGAATCGTCCACTGCTGATGATGTTGATATTATCATTGAGCAAGTTTTGGCTGACACTGCTCAAATCAGCGTTGATGAGGGAGAGCAAGTTGTGTGTACATTGGGTGAGGGAAATCAACCAGCTGGTACTGCTAAAGAGCCACATTGGTTTGATCTCCCCTATGACGATCTTATTGTCAGTTGGGATGCTGAAAGACCAGTGGTCACTGCAAGTGACACTGATGAAGAAGAAGGAACCATGGATGTTGGTGCTGCTGGTGGAGACCAGCAGGTACAGTTTTATGTGGAGGAACCAGAGGGTATGGAGATGAGTGATGAATTGATTGATGCCGATGAGAAGATGTCGCTGGAAGATATTCTTATGACAATTCCAGTCGATGTTCAATTGCCTTCTGCTGACATAGAAATCACTAAGATAACAATGGGCAAAGAGATCAAGATCCCAGGTGTTGATGAGAAGACTCAGTATCTGGACAGTTTTCCTAAAATTCCTGTTGACAATAAAGGGAAGGCCATTCTTGTGGAGAAAGACCCTGTGAAGGGCAACCCAGCCAGGGAACATTATTCTTTGATTTGTGCAGACATTGATCTGCTTGTTCAATTGAGAGCTCAGGTCATAGATGCTGATGACCAATTCTTTCATTCTTTCAGTTTTAAGAAGCTGGCAACCATTAATATAGAAGAGTTGTCCAAGAAAGAAGAACAAGTTTTGTGTTGGGGAGAGACGGAGACCACTCACGTAGCTCTCAATAGAAAGAGGTACATTTTGCTAAAGTATCGAGAAGTTTTGGTGCGAAAGTTTTTAGAATCGTGGAAGAACAATTTTGTGCCTGGAAAAGGATCTTCGGCGATTGATTTGAAAGTGATAGATATGCTTTCCGATCTTCACTTGTTTGTTTTGGAAGAATTGCGGGAGCAGGCTTTAGCACACGGTCTTAAATGGACAAGGACGTGTTGCTCTAAAATTGTTGAAGTGAGCCCCCGTGATCGTGGTGCAATCATTGCCAGAACCAAAACCAACACTCCGTCTACGTGCTGTCTTAGAACAATGATTCGTGTTGATGGGGTGTGGGTTGTTGAGCCTTTTTGTGATCAATGGGTGAAGATCCCATGGCCGGTTGTATGTACTGAAGTATCTCGATAGTGCTCTTTTGTGGACTTCTTCCCAGTTGTGAGTGAACCCTTCAGGCTTTTGAGGAAAAGATGGGCTGATGTTTGTCTGGAGGCTGTTGAATTTTGTGCTTCTAGGAGATTACTACCCATTGGTTCACTCAATTTTTGCAGAGCCTTAGCTATTGTTGAACCAGATTCGAGTTTTGCTTATCGATAGCCAACCGTGTTTGCTCTTCGTTTCTCTCAATTTTGTACAGTTTATATTCAGTACAGTTTGTTCAGTTGGTTGCCTACAGCAGATATTACAGATTTTCTCTCTTCTATTGCGATGGATAGAACAATTTTCAGAAGTGTATAGATTGCACAGAATACAGTTTCAGTTGCTCCGATTGTACAGTTGATAGATGAACATTCTTCTTCTGATTCTACTTCAGACGACATTTCAATGGATTTTGCTGATCATGACACTACTGCTGCTATTTCACATTCTCCTCCAACTATCTCTGCAGATGTCCAAAATGTTCTGGCTCAGTTGCGTGCTTCTGTTGACCTTATACAATTTGAGCTACTCGAGCATAAGGATGATGTGAATAAAATCAAAGAAACACATTCCCTGCACATCAATAACCTTGGGCGGACGCTTTCCGAATGATTTGATTCCCACGATAGGACTTACAGGGTTCTATTCAATAATGTTCGACATGATATGCGAGATCACAAGAACCTCCTGTCGCTGGACCTTAAATCATATCAGCAAAAGGTTAGCATTCAAGTTGGTGCTGCTGCTCTTGATACAGTTGATGTACGAAGGGAAGTGAAAGCGGTAAATGCTAAGGTGGATATTTTGTCTTCCCGTTTGGATGATGTTAAGAAGGATGTTGAGGCTACCAAGGAAGCTATCTCCCACCAACTTTTGGAGTTTCAAAGTCAGGCGCAAGCCAATCATATTGTTCTTACCGACCAGTTGGGCCAACTTGTTGATTATATTAACAGGGGCGGTAATGCCAAAAAGGGGGAAGGAGAGAGAAGCCGAGGACCTCAACCACCACCTGCCGTTCAAATCAGAGACAGTGGCATTGCAGGTGGTAGTGGTGATGCTGTGAGAACAACAGAAATTTCACAGGCAGACGTCGACGCAGCGAATAGACAAATTCTGGAGAGAATGATGCGTGAAGATAGAGAAAGAGAGAAGGAAAGAAGGAGTAAGAGTAGGAGTGGATCTTTTAAGAGGAAGAGATATTAGATTCTGTTGTACAAATCTTTTGTACTTCTTATCAGTTAATGAAATTTTTGAATTTCAGCAGTCGTTGCGCAATTTTCTTTTGCCTATTCATTTATCTCGGCTGCTAAGTTTTGTCATCACCAAAAAGGGGGAAATTGTTAGGATAAAATTTAGTTTTGGTGATAACAAAATAAGACTAGTTGCTACTGGAAAATCAGCCGATGAATTCTACAGGAGAACATCTTTAGTCTACGGGTTGATTTTCAGCAGATGGTCTATTTGGAAGATTTCAGCAGATGGAAGAATTCAGCAGATCAGACCAATTGTTTGTTTTCAGTAGGTAGATTCTTCCAGATCATATCAACAGACAGTTGTTTCAGTTGCAGGCGCAAGAATTTGAGAGTTAGCGTGTTTTGTTAAGGTTTGCAAAACAACATCGTATTTGGAACCAGTCGGGAGCTACAGTGATTCATGTAACCAGTCGTTGATATTGATGTTTTCGTATAGCTAAAACGACAGCGTTAAAATAAGTTGAAACGACAGCGTTTTGGACTAGCGCTAAGAATCAGTCGATGGATTTTGCGTTGATATTTCAGCAGACATGTATTCAAATCAACAGATGGCTACAGTATTCTTTTGATTCAGTCGTTGCTTCTCTTAACCATTGTAACCAGCAGTAAGGAAGACACTTATAGCTATCAGGAGTTGCATATCTTTCAGAGGTTGCATAAACGCTCGCTCGATTCAAACGTTCATATCAGAGGAAATCAAAGGTGGAGATTGAATCGTACATGTGCTTTAATTGAGGGAACAATATCAGTACTATTCTTGGTAAATAGTACACTATATCAGAGGACGGTTTACGGCGTTTGCACAAATATGGAAAGACGCCAAATTTGTTCTGACATTCTGCGACTTGCCTCTTGGTGGAGCAGGATTTACGGCGTACGAATTGGCAGAAATTCAAAAGGAGATTTTGTTGCCTTTGAAGAAATTAATGACCGTTGAGATCGAAGACTATAAATAGCAGAAGTTTGGTTTGAAGAACTCTCTCTTGCTCGCTATTGTTTACTTGCCGTTACTCTGCTGTTTTTAAGTCTCAACCTTTCTTGAGCTTATACTCTACAGAAGCCATATTCAAAAAGCTCAAACACTCGAAGAACAAACCATTGATCTTCATAAGATAAACCTTCGAGTCATCTTCTGGTTCACCTGTTGAATTGAGTTTCTACGTTTTAGAAACTAGAAGATTTTACAGTCTCAATAGTGTTGTATCACATTGTTATATTCATTTGAGTCTGTAACGAACGTGCTCCTTAAAAGCCGTTCAAAAATATTATTCATCACTTGTATTCAGCAGCTGCGACTGCTTTTTGTTGTTTGTGGATTGCTAGGAGTTCACCTTTAGCGAGGCTCGGTGATCGGGTGTGTGCAGAAGACCTGTACAAATCAAATCTTCTAGTGAAACCTTCCTGAAAAGGAAGAAGGGGAGACGTAGGATATTTGTATCCGAACTTCCAGAAACAAATTCTCGACCCTTGCTCTTTACTTTACGCTTTTACTTGTTTCTTGTGTTAATCTGTTCACAAATCAATTGGCCTCTTTCCGCACATTCTTGTTGGCCAAGAGATTTGATTAAACTGAGATCCTTAAATCTGGTAACTCGGATTTAAGCTAAGCAGTGCTTGTAAAACTTGTTTTAAAAGGTTTCGAAAATTTGAAAATACCTAGAGTTCATTCAACCCCCCCCCCCCCTTCTGAACTCTTGCAACTGTTTTTCGAACCACATTGATTGTATTTTGGGACTATCAACTCCACCAGCGCTTATCTACCTTAATAATACAACGGAAAGCTCTAACAAAGCTTAAAGGTATAATTCTCACTTACCCTAATGAACTACCGGCACGGCAAGGACGCTTATGCTAACAAACTACACAAGGGAGATGTCTTAGCGATCCTGCGATCCTCTTCCAACTCCTCCAAAGCTTTCTAAAGAGGTATAGAACGAAGCGCCTTAACAAGAGGAGTCCAACGCTACCACTCTCACTCTCGTCGGAGCTGTCTCCATCGGAAATTAGGACGGATAAGGTTACTGTGAACAGTAACTAGGGTATCGCGACAAGATTTGCTATTGGGAAATATTTCTAATTGTCGGGGAACAATAATAGAGAACAACAGCTAAGTCCCCTATTTAAAAGTCACAACTGACTACTGGGAAACAGGTCCACCGACAAACTCAGTTGTCGCAACTAATATTTCCAACCAACAGCTGAAATCTCGCATCAGCTATGTCCTTTCGCTAAACAGCGAATAACTAAACAAACGACGTCGCAGAGACTACCGTTGGACACGTCACCCGCTAGCCACTGCTGATCGCTAACCAACAGCTGATTGCTACACAACAACTGATCTCTCGCAACAGCTGGATACGCGATAACACACCAACATCTGAATCTCCTAGCGCTTAACCAAAACGCTATCGTCTCAACTATTCCAAACAACGACGTAGAACCACTCACTGCTGAAACACGCTAGCGCACTCTCTACTGCTCAACGAATGCTGATCTCGCTACAACTTCTGAATACAACTAATCAGCGACAGCTGCTGACGTCACCAATGCTGAACACCAACATCTAGCGGTAACTCACGCTAACTACTGATCGCTGAACTCAAGCGCTGAAACCAAAACCCGATAGCTTCCCTAAGCATATCGACTCAAAGCTGATCTCAACGAAACCCGATTAATTAACGAAATTAATCTCATCAGCTTTCGGGTTTCACATCTCTCCCCCACTAAAACAGGATTTCGTCCTTGAAATCAACAAGTCCAGGAACAACTCAACTGAACCCAAGAGTTCAAGATAACTGAGCAAACAACTACTGAAATCTGATGCAACACTCACGCAAACAGATGCGGCCATTCATGTTTCATCTTCTCTTCCAGTTCCCAAGTAGCTTCCTCTCTACAATGTTTGCTCCACTGAACCATTACTAAGGGAATGATCTTATTCCTCAGCTGTTTCTCTTTCATGCCCAAAATCTGCAAGGGATATTCAACATAACTCAACGTCTGATCAAGCTCTACCTCGTCTGTTCTCAACACATGAGAGGGATCTGGCTCATACTTCCTCAACATGGAAACATGAAAGACATCATGTAGAGAAGATAATTCTTGTGGCAACAACAGCCGATACGCCAAAGGACCAATCCTCTCAACTATCTCATAAGGTCCAACGTAACGAGGGGCTAATTTTCCCTTGTGACCAAAGTGAATAACACTTCTGAAAGGAGAAACTTTAAGGAACACCTGATCACCAACCTGAAACTCTAAAGGCCTACGCCTCTTATTCGCATAACTGGCTTGGCGATCCTGGGCAGCTTTCATTCGCTGACGAATCAGATCCACATGATCCTTCATTTGTTGCACAAAATCTGGGGAAGACAACTGCTTCTCCCCCACTTCTTCCCAACACACAGGCGATCTGCACTTTCTGCATACAAAGCTTCAAACGGCGCCATTTCAATTGTCACTTGATAGCTGTTATTATAGTAAAACTCAACCAAAGACAACGCGTCTTGCCAGTTACCACCAAAATCCATCACAACAGCTCTTAACATATCCTCCAAGGTCTGGATAGTTCTCTCAGATTGACCATCTGTCTGGGGGTGATACGCTGTACTCATAGCCAATCTGGTACCTAAAGCTGCTTGCAAACTCTTCCAAAACCTGGAAGTAAACCTTGGATCTCGTTCTGAAACAATCGAAACAGGCACATCATGCAGCCTAGCCACAAAATCTACGTACAACTTCTCCATTTTCTTCAAATAAAACGTCATACCATAGGGAATGAAGTGCGTAGATTTCGACAACCTATCGATTACAACCCAAATCGCATCGCATCCTCTGCTGGAACGAGGCAAATGCGTCACAAAATCCATTGCTATGTGCTCTCAATTCCATTGGGGCACTTCCAGACTCTGCAACAGACCACCAGGTCTCATCCTTTCAGCCTTAACCTGCTGACAGTTCAAGCAACGAGCAACAAAACCAACAACATCGCTCTTCAAACCAGCACACCATAAGTGTGCTTCAACGCATGGTACATCTTTCGTGCACCAGGATGAACACTGTGCCTACTGCAATGCGCTTCTCTAAGGATCTCTTCCTTAAGATCTATCAGATTGGGCACAACCAGCCGACCACGAAAACGCAAAACCATCAGCTGAGATAGAATAATCCTCCAGCTGTCCAGCCCTGACCTTCAACTTCAACTCGTGGATGGAAGGATCTGACCTTTGAGCTGCTCTAATGCTCGAAACAATCTGTGGCTCAACTTGGAAGGAAGAAACCACAACATAATCATCAGCTGGGTAAAACCTCCAACCAGTAGTGCTAAGATGCTCACGGTCTTTAAAAACATACAACGACGCAAGAATATCTCCTTGAGCCTTTCTGCTCAATGCATCAGCCACTACATTTACTTTCCCAGGCTGGTATTTGATCTCACAATCAAAATCCTTAAGCAGCTCTATCCATCTACACTGCCTCATATTCAAATCAGGCTGCGAAAACAAATACTGCAAACTCTTGTGGTCAGAGTACACCACAAACTGCTCACCATATATATAGTGGCGTCAAATCTTCAACGCAAAGACCACAGCTGCTAGCTCTAAATCATGAACTGGATATCGAGTCATGCGGTTTTAGCTACCGTGAAGCATAGGCAATGACTCGACCATGATGCATCAACACACAGCCCAGTCCATTGAGCGAAGTATCAGAACACACGACGTAGCCACCTGAACCAGACGGCAAATCCAACACAGGCGCAGAAATCAACTTCTCCTTGAGCAAGAGAAAACTATTCTCACATTGCTCAGTCCAAACAAACCGCTTGTCTTTCTGAGTCAACTGAGTCATCGGCCTAGCTATACTAGAGAAACTCTCTATAAAACGACGATAATAGCCAGCCAGACCCAAGGAACTACGAACCTCCGACACATTCCTAGGACGCTCCCAGTTCAAAACAGCATCTACCTTACTGGGATCCACATAAATGCCATCCGCTGAATCACATGACCCAGAAACACAACTCTTTCCAGCCAGAACTCGCATTTAGAAAACTTGGCATACAACTACGAGTCTCGAAGAGTTTGGAGAACAACTCTCAAATGCTCCTTATGCTCCATCAGGGTCTTAGAGTACACCAGAATATCATCGATGAATACTATCACAAAATTATCGATGAACTCACTAAAGACTCTATTCATCAAATACATGAAAACTGCAGGGGCATTCGTCAAACCAAACGACATAACCAGAAACTCATAATGCCCGTACCTCGTACGAAAAGCAGTTTTCGAAACATCAGCTTCTCGGATGTGCAACTGATGGTACCCCAAACACAGATCGATCTTCGAATAAAATGCAGACCCTTGCAACTGGTCAAACAAGTCATCGATCCTAGGCAACGGGTACTTATTCTTCACGGTAGCCTTGTTCAACTGCCTAAAGTCGATGCACATCCTCATCGACCCGTCCTTCTTCTTCACGAAAAGGATAGGTGCTCCCCACGGCGACATGCTAGGTCTAATAAAACCCTTCTCTAACAAGTCATCAAGCTGCACCTTAAGCTCTCTCAAATCCGCAGGCGCTAAACGATACGGGGCTCTCGAGATCGGAGCTGTACCAGGTACCAGCTCGATGCTAAAATCAATCTCCCTTCTCGGAGGAAAACCAGGAACCTTCTCGAACACATCGGGGAAATGGACGTCTCTAAGCTCCACGCACGAAGAAGAAGATGCGTCCAATGCGTAAATCATAAAGCCAGCGTTACCTAACGACAAAAGGCTGAACATCTCCATCGCAGAGACTAACGGAATATTCGACTGGGAATCATGTCCATAGAAATTCCATTTCTCGCCAGACGGAGGCCTAAAACGCACAACTCCATGGAAACAATCCACGGTGGCCCTAAAGCTCGACAACACGTCCATTCCCACTATACGATCGAAATCCCACAACATCAAACGAATCAAATTCTCTACTAGTGCATGCTCACCAAACCTCAGAACGCCATCCAACAAAACCTCTTTGGAGTACAGGCTCGCGCCGCCAGGAGTAGAAACAGACACAACACCGCGCAAAGAAGTGGTATGCAACCCATTCTCGACCACAAATGCATCAGAAATAAACGAATGCGATGCGCCAGTGTCAAACAACACACGTGCAGGAAAATCAAAGACAGAACAGTTACCTGCAATCACTCCGCTCGGCGCGCCCTCCGCTTGCTCCCTCGTAATGGCAGTCACTTGAGAATGCTGGGGTCCAGAGAAAAGCGGCTGAGAAGACTGTCCGAAACGCGATGGACCAGGCAACTGAAACGGCCTAAACTGCGTCTCTCCAACCCTAGGCTGCTGAAACTGAGGGGAACGACCCCTAGATTATCCTCCTCGACCCTGAGGTGGGGCTGCGACTTGCTGCGATCCAGCCAACGGACACACTCTCGCAAAATGCCCATACTGACCACAGATATTATACGAGCCCTGCACACCAACGCGCTAAGTCGACGGATTCTTGCCTCCACAAAAGCCACAAAACTCTACCCTAGAACCACTGCTACTAGAGCTGCCAGAACCAGAAGAACCTGATCCCGCCTTTTTCTTGAACTGTTGGCCATGAGGTCTAAACCTCTGGCGTCCAGACTGCTGAGCTAACTGCTGCTGCTGCTGTGGGGGTTGATGGACTGACTGTGAAGATTGGGAAGACTGTGCTCCCTGAATAGTGGGGCGAACACCCTGAGCACCCTAAGGCCTAGCACGAGACCTCCGGTTCCACAGACCTTCCTCTATGTCAATTGCATTATCCACCGCTTCGGCATAGCTCTTCGGTTTGATCGTCAACACCAACTAATACAACTCCTCGTTCAAACCCTCAAGAAACTTAGTCCTCTTGGCCCTCTCCCGGCCAGCAACATGCGGAACATACGCCAAAAGAGAAGAGAACAACCGAGCATACTCTTGCACAGACATGGTACCCTGCTCCAAGTTATCGAACTCTCGCTCACGAGCGTTCATGTTGTTAGAGTAGATGCCCAACTAGCCAACTTGTGGCGTGTGGGTTTTATAGACTCTTGTATGAAACGATCTTTATATATGATATTCGCATTTGTTTATGGCGTTCTTTATTTTAATTATGATTATAATGTTAACAATTATGTTGGATAAAGACCTAAAATGCACCATAGTGTATGTTAGATGTGATAGTGGGTATGACGGCTATCATGAAACACATATAATAGTCATTGTGTATTCTGAACTCGTTCCTAATCGATTGGGCCGTCAAAATGAGGATAAGGCCGCCCGAGCAAGAGACTAGCATCTACGATGCGAAGTACCATGTTTCATTGGTAGGGAACATTGTGATGTTCTGAGCATGCAGATGGATAGTGACCTGGTGATCTATCGAACTACCCTCGTTCGGACTTTCCAAGTGGTTACCATTTGTCTAGTGGATAAGTCCGAGGTCTTGGTTGTACTGATTAGTCCTCACTACTCGAAACGTCATTGAGGCTCTACATGATAGGCGTCTCACTTTGACCCGTTTGCCGACTCACTTGGGGTCATTAGGCGGCGGGATTGGGTGAGATCCCGATGCATGTAGGAGTCGATGCTTCGTTGTCGAGGATTCACCGCTCGCTCTCATGCGTGGATATCCTATGCTATCTGAGGGGATAATAGTGTATAAATCTCTGGCCAGAGTACTAGAAGTGTTTTAGGTAAATGGGTTTACCTAGTAACACTCGTGATTTCACTATTCGATCTCCAAGATGTATGCATAGCTATCGGATCTCTAGCGACTCTCGATTTACCAATGGTCGTTGACCTGATCGGGATATATGTGTTGAAAGGACAGTACTGTACGCTAACCACGACCAACTGGTTCTTGCAGGCACTATCAGTGATACCTAGGGGATCATGGGGCGATGTTGATAGGCGCTTTACCATGATCCGATGTGCAAGTCCGAAATTGTGATTTCGGAGCCGCAATGGTTGTGGGCCCACGGCTAGCTGTATCCCTGAACCATTGACGGTCACACAAGTACCGGATTCATGATTCCCGCATGGAAACTAAGCTCAATGTGTTGAGCATACGAAGAGGATTTTAGGGAGTGCGACTTCAAGCCCATCTATCACCTTTATTAAGTTAAGATGATTAGGGCTTGATCACACAAGACTCATAACCTAACCCTATCTCCCAATTCGGCCGCCCCCTCCTCTCCAAGCCTCACGCACGCCGCCTTGCGCCACCGTGTGCCGCCGCCGTCCGCCGCCCGCTTTGTGATCGGACTTGTTTCGATCACCACGACGAGGTGTTTCCGATCGTGCCAAAATCCATCAGCTTTCTAGTGCAGATTGATTGGAGGAAGATTGAATCCGGTCGCGGACCTGATTGGAGAATCTACCGCCGCCTACCGGGAAGAGCCAGTTTTCTTGTAAATCTGGTTGGATCCAGGCGCCTAGACGCCATCAAGGTGACAATTTCTAACATCCTATGTATGATTTTGTTTCCCTTCTGAATGTATTGAACGCTTTCCGGGGCTAATTTTGTTTTCCGCTGCGCCCCCGGGAAGTGGGAACCGGATCCGCCACCGCTATTCCAACACAAGTACGACTCCGAAACGTACTATTGCCGAAAGGCAACACAAAAGCTGTCCCAAGTAATCCCCACACCGGTCTCCTCTAGCGTCCTCGAAGCGCCTCTCCACCAACGCTCCGCACCTTTCCTCAACTGAAAAGTCTCCAAACTCAACCTAAGCTCGTCGTTATACTGCACACGGTCAAACAGACCCGTGATATGCTGTAACCAAGAGTCCGCATCAGCGCTAGACTCATCACCATTAAAAACTTGGGGACTCATCCTTTGGAACCTCGCCATCACAATTTCCATGCTGTCCACTCGGGCTGTAGAGTCGTCAAACTCATCCTCTACACGCCTGCCACGACCATGAAGAGAAACACTACGCCGATCCTCGTTCTGACCTTACGATTCCTGAAATTGCCCTCTACCTCTATCCCTACGTCTAGGCGGCATCTACGAAGGCACTAAACAGGATAAGATAACACAGAACAGATACAGCATAGAAATCACATATCACAAACAATATGCAGCACATAAGTCACATAGTCAAGCACAAGAAACACACAACACTGTGCCTAGACTCAAGTGTGATCAAAGAAATCGAGCTTATCCCAGCTTAAGCTCTGATACCAAAAATGTCAGGCCTCGTGCACACATCAGAGAAAAAC